>VDFB02373654.1:0-20229 GCA_007258455.2 Sequoia sempervirens
AATCTAATGCATCCAATGAGCCAACCAACACCTGGATAACTGCCAAGAGGACCCTCTAACCATGCCCTATTAGCCTACGAGGATCAGGAATAGGCTAATTCGTCTAAACTCCAACGCTCATGAAAAAGGGGACATTACAGAAGGTGAAAGTCTACAATGGACTGCGGAGTCCTGTGTCTAAGTCCAATTTATATAGTGCCATCCACCGTAGATGATATTTGTTGTACAAGGAAGTTGCTTTCTATTTTCTCGGATGACACCACCCGCTGTTTATGCCCATCGAACAAAGACTGGACCTCTTCCAAGCAAGTCAACAGTATTGCAAATAATTATCTTAATATTCTTAAAAAATATTAAATTAAACTTCTCTAACCCTGCATATTATATATGATCTTAGTTTTGAACTGGTCTTTGTTAGTTAATTTTTGTTGTGTTTATGATATCATTTTGATGTTTAATATGGCCAGCGATGATGGAAACCTATAATTATTATTTAAAGACATAACTTTATAGTATTAGTTTTATTTTTTTTAATTAAAAATGAAAGAGAATTTCAAAAATACATAATCTTATAATATCTTTTTTCAGAAGATTCTTGGGAGTTTCTAGGAAAAAAATTGAGAATGACACAATCTTATAATATATTTTTTCTCTATAGAATTTTAAAAGTACTATGCATATTATCTATTTTTATAGATTTCAATTTATTGAATGAAATGTTGTGTTAGGTATTTTTATTTTTAACTATTTTATTAGTTTGATATTGTAATGGTGAAATCAATATATTTATGTCAACTTTCATTTGGTTTTAGATACATTTTGATGGAATGTCTTAATACAATTTTATAGTTGCATGTGACATATTCTTGTGTTAAGTTTGACTTTTTTCATTTTTATTTACTGTCACTTTGTACATTTTCATTCTTGTGTTAAGTTTGACTCTTTTTAATTTTTATTTACTCACTTTGAACATTTTCATACATCCAATATTTTCTTAGTCCTATTTGCACATGTTTTTATACATTTACCTTAGTATTAACCACAATATCATGTATTCCCAATCCTAACACTTTACATTCCTTGTATTGTGTCAATCTAAAGACTCACAAGATTAGTGTCCTATGACAACAAATTAACCCAAAATTTGAAATTGTTGACCACTACTCTTTCTAACTGGTTGTTGAGAGTTGACTTGGTACACATTTTTGCAATTGTTTATTATGTCTTGTTATTTAGAGAAATTATTTTGTGCATTTAAACATAAGGAGGCATCTTCAAAAATCTTAAGCACTACACGAAGTATCCTTCTAGAAATATTTCATTTTGGAGCACTAAAAGGAACTATAATATGTATTTAAATCATCTAGGGCACCTATGCGCGTGAGATTGTATTCTTCAATATTCATCTTTCATTGCAAAACCAATCTAATCAAATGTTGACCTAGGTAAACATGGCCATCATGATTGAAAACCTCCTCAAGGTATTTTTCAATACTGCTAGTTCCTATACATGATTTTTGAGTAATAGTCTAATGTATATAGTATATTGTACCTCATTTATTTATCATTTATCTAATCCTATTAGTGTTTTGAACCTTTATTGCATATTTTTGTGAACCCTACCCCACCCACCTTAGGTAGATCTCTCTTACTACATATTTATATGTTGGACTCACATCATTCCCTATCTTTTGCTACTAATTCTTTCATTAAGTTTTTGTTGGTGTGAATGGGGTATGGTACAAGTCATATATTATGTAGACTATGGATCATAATTGGTATAAGTGCTCTTGAGAGTGTCATATGATAAACAATAGGTGAAAATTTCCTCCACCATCACCCTCATAACAATATATGCCTTGTCACCATTGGTGGCTATACCATTTTTCTAGCAATCACATTATGTTAAAGAATGGTTGGAGTATATAACCTTGAGAAAAAAAAATTACTAATAGCCAAGGCTTGAAGATCCAAGGAAAGAATAGCTCATGAAAAATCTCTTACCAATCAATTATCAAATCTCATATGAGCACGCTAGAGGGAAGAAATAATGGGAACAAGTCATGAAAGAGGAATTTGATGCATTGTTAAAAAAAAAACATAAGAACTTGTGCCCCTCCCCAAATGTAAAAATGTTATTGATTGAAAATAGATTTTAAAAAATCAAATTACATGGAGCCATAAAATTTTAAATCTAGGTTGGTTGCTAATGAATTTGATCAAAAGAAGGTTTTGATTATGAAGAAACATTTGTTTTTGTCATCAAAATAAATATAGTTTGAATTATTCTTTCTTTAGTCATTAGTCTTGGGTAGCATATTCATCAAATAGATGTTAAAAAAAAATTCAAATGAAGATTTAAATGAAGACATTGTATACATATATATCAACCACTAGGTTTTGTAGATAAGAAATATCTCAACCGCTTTTATAGATTAAAGAAGTCACTTTATGGTCTAAAACAAGCACTGAAATGAGAAGATTGACAAGTATTTTTAATATATTACCAACAAAATATTCTCTATAGAATCTTCCATTTGTTCATAAATGAAGTAAAATCACTCTTAAGTAAATATATTTATTTATACTTTCTTTATATAATATATAGATATATAATTATTATTCTTTTTTTTCTTTATATGGGAGTAATATTATGTACATATATATCCTTATATACGATATATATAGATAAAATAAACATTTTTATATCATTCATACATTTATGATTAATTATTATAATAAAAAATTCTAAAGTATTATTCTTATCTAGTTATATTACATTAAAATTATTTTTGAATAATTTTGAAGGACTATATTCAGTCAAGTTTATTGTTGAATTATCTTTAATAAAATTATTGTATTATTACTCAAATAAAAATAATTGTTAATACTATTTAAATGTTATAATTGTAGATGCTACTAGCATCTATGTCTTAAATAAATCTATGTACAAGACAGTGAGAGATAATTTCCCAAGGTGTTATTTTTTAATCAATTTATCATATACAAGTGAAATAAAATAAAAATCTAAAAAATATCTCTCAACATATTTTTGTAAATTTATCTAAGATAAATATACTAATATTAAATGATTATTTAAAGTATGCAATGAGTGAAAATGTTTCTTCTTCTTTTTTAAATATTTGAAATGGTTGTCTAATACTAAATATTTTCCTTGATGGGGAAAAATGAAGGGCGCACAATCTACTAAGAGGGGGGTGAATTAGTAGATCTAATCTTGATTCAAAATTCTTAACTTTGTTACAATTATTAGATATATGATTCTTCACAAAAAATCCCAAAATATAAAAGCATAAAACACACAAGTGAACACCAGATATATGTGGAAATCCAAGATGGGAAAAACCACAGTGAGAATAGCTACTTTGATCTACTATCCAAATCTAGCCTCATAATGTAGAAATATACAAGTGAATTTTACATATTGAAGTAGGCACCTACCTACTAGAGAGACCAATCCCCTATTGTGTTTGTAGGCACCAACCTATTGGAGACACCAATCCCTAATTGAATCAATACAACATGTAGAACAAGTCCTACCATATTACAAAGATAAAGCTTGCAGATCTTCAATTGTAGCCTAAGACACCTTATACACTTTTGCATTGGCTATAGATACTCTTCTACACTTATTAGGATCTTATGATTATGGTGCACACCTTGAAATACAACTCACATTGAATAAATCTAGCTTCAAGATCATCTCCTTGTATTTTCACTCTGTTTGCTTGATCCGTCTTCAATCAATTCAAATTGTGCATCCATCAAACTGATGAATATATACATGACATTATATTAAAACTTCTTCTATGTTGGAAAGGGGTCCACAAATAACCACGTCAACATAAAGTGGACCTAAATTCAAATTCCATGAAACATGTAACAATTCGATCTAAAAACAAATTGTGTTGCTGCCAAAAGAAGATGATGTCGTGTGCTACCACATGAACCTTAAGCATGTTATATCTTAACATCACACACAAGATTTGAATTCCATACACTATTATCCATTACCACACATGCCTTGAACTCCAACTAGTTGACAGACAGACACAGAGAACCTTTTGTTACTTCAAACTTTTTGCATATAGAACATATCCTTCAAAAACTTAGGAATAACATAATACATGTGTAGACATATTCTCCTCTAAAACAATAGAGCTAAAATACATTTCTAAAATAAATTTTGACCATAATTTTATTGCTAGATAAATATCTTTTCCCTGAGAATTGAATTAAAACATTTTGGTACAGACTTTTGGATCACCACAATCATAAAGAATAGAGGCAAGAAATATATTGCAAGCATATAGAAGATATATAATCACACCTTAGAAACTAGTAACATATATTTCCTGATTTTGTATCTTGATAGTAAAATTACCAACATATAACATACTGAACTTCTGACATCAATGACAACCTATGTTCAACAATCTCCCCCTTTGTCATTGATGGTAAACAACAAAATTTTGGGCCACCCATAAAACCAGCCAATTACACTCAAAGATATTTCCCCCCTTGGAGGATGTAGAATTTTGAGCTCACTTTCTCCCCCTTTGACATCAATGCAAAAGTTCAACAATCTCTCCTTTTAGATTTTAGGTACTTCTCCTCCTATAAACACCTCCTTTGAGCTGTAGGACAATAACTTCAAATGCGGAGAAATGCAAAGCATTTCTCTGAACATCCCTGACTACATCAACATATTCTCCATTCTATTGATTTTAAAAACTCTTGTATTAACTCATATGTTCTAAAAATAGGAACATACATACTTCATACTTTCCTTGGAAAATTTTCCAAACAACACAAGCACATTTGGAAATGTGGAGAAATGCAGAGCATTTCCTAGAACTTCTTCAGTACAACTCCCCTTGAATCCATACTACCCTGATTCTAAAATCATTTTGCAAGACCATAAAACCTTCTTACGAAAGGGAGACCAAGATCCCCCTCAACCTATGCTTCCTCTTGATTCAAGAGGAGGGAGAAAAAACTCCTAAATTTTATAAGAGAAACTCAAATATCTCCTTAGGAAGTGGTTTTGTGAAAATATCTGCTACTTTCTCCTTTTTCTCAACATACTCCAACTTTACCTCCTTTTTTGCAACCTTATCGCTTAGAAAATGATACTTGATTACAATGTGTTTTATCCTTAAATGCATTACTAGATTTTTTGAGATATTTATCGCACTCGTGTTATCACAAAAAATAGAGATAGAACTTCATCAAACTCAACCTTCATCTCCTTTAGATTATGCTTAACCTGAGTACAACATGATGTTGTAACAATATATTCCACTTCTTCTATGGATAATGAAATTGATTCTTGTTTTTTTCTTAACTAGAACACCAAACTATCACCAAGAAAGAATTCTCTACCACTTGTGCTCTTTTGGTCATCTATGCTTCCTTCTCAATCTACAACTGTGAATGTAGTTATAGAAATTTTCACTCTTTGGATACCATAGAACAAAATCCATAGTAGCCTTCAAATATTTGAATATTCTCTTCACTACTTTAACATGAGTTTCTTTAAGTGCTACCTAAAATATAGCAACCATTCCAACTACCTGCATTATTTATAGTCTAGATTTTGTCACATACAAAAATCTGTCAATCATGGATCTGTATAAATTTTGGTATGCCTGAGAATATTCATCTTTACTCAACTTGCATCTTGTAACCATAGGTGTTCATACCAGTTTGCAGTCTTTTATCCTGAACTTGCTTAGCATCTCCTTTATGTACTTGTTTTGAGAAATGAAAATACCTTTGACTGATTGTGAAATTTGTAAACCAAGAAAGAAAGATAATTCACCTAGCATAGACATTTCAAATTCATTTTTTATTTCCTTTTAAAAATCCTTGCACATGCCATCATTGTTTCCACCAAAAATGATATCATTTGCATAGACCGCAACTAGTAAAAGTTGATCACCTTCTATTTTTATGTATAAATTACTATATGCACTTCCTCTCCTAAACCCTTACCATTGCAAGTATCCATCCAATCTTGGATACCAAGCTCTGGGGGCTTTTTTGAGTCCATACAAAGCCTTCTTCAATATACAAACATAATCCAAATTGTCAAAACATTGAAACCCTTCTGTTTTGTTCAATGTAGACCTCTTCTTATAGCTATTCATTCAGAAATTCTGACTTCACATCCATCTAGTATACATTGTAATTCTTGAATGCTAAAAGAGCTAAACACATCTTGATTTCTTTTAGTCTTGCTAATGAAGCAAATGTCTCTTCAAAATTAGTCTTGCTAATGAAGCAAATGTCTATGTCTTTCAATCTAAACATACCCTTTACACACAAGTCTAACCTTGTTTTGGGTCACTTCACCTTCTTCATTTATATTTCTTCTAAAAACCAACTTGGTTCCAATCAAATTCTTTCCTTTAGTTCTTGGGACAAGTTCTTAAGTTTCAGTCTTCTTGATCTGATTCAACTCTTCCTCCATAGTTTCTATCTAGCCTTTCTCTTTGCTTGCTTCTTCATATGACTTAGGCTCTATCTTTGACAATAATGAAAAGTATACTTTCTCATTTTCTCTCTCAAGTCTCTTCTAGGTCTAAACCCCACTATCTTTGTCTCCTATGATCTAGTCTTCAAAGTGATTCTTCTGAACATACTTTACTAGAGTTTTTGAAATGACTTTTGAATCTTCATTACCGTTGTGAATTGGTTCTTCATCATCTTCTATTTCTAGAAAACATGTAGACTAAATAAATAAATTTCATCAACTTTCACATTTACACTTTCTACAATCCTCTTCATCCTTTTGTTATAACATCTGTATGCTTTACTTCTTAAAGAATAACCAAGAAAAATACCTTCATCAGATCTAAAATCAAACTTACCCAAATTATCTTCATTCCTTTTGATGTAGCACTTGCTTCCAAATATTTTGAGATGTCTGACTAAAGTCGGTCTTCCTCTCCATAGCTCATATGGTGTCTTATTAGTATTGTGTCTGATTTGAATTCTATTTAGAATATATACAATAGTTTGAGTTGCTTCTCTCTAGTACAAATCCGGTAGATTTTATTGACATGAAATTGCTCTTTCCATCTCCTATACAATCCAATTATTCCTCTCAACAACTCCATTTTTCTATGGAGTCCTAGGAGAATAAAATTGCTTCCAAACCCCATGTTCTTCATAGAATTTTTCATACAGTTTGTCAAAATTGAATTCTCCACCTCTATTTGATCTCAAAACCTTGATTGTGTTGAATGAACAAGACAAATGAGAGGGAAGTGAATCAATTGTATCTTATCAAAACATAAAAACCCTCATTAACATTTAGATCCATATGCATTCATTAAACACTTAATCTATTATTATGATTTAACATGAAAAGAAAATAACTAAAACAAATTTAACACCATGCACAAAAGAACACCAAATTTATGTGGAAAATCCAAGGAGGGAAAAACCATGGTGAGGATTAGCTCACAATATAAGTAATTGTGAAATCAGTTACAAAGGCTCACTTCCAAAAGGGGCACACTGCCTTGAAAGTCTCATAGCCAAGGCTCACTATCGGAATAGAAAAAGAAGATAGAGAAAAAAAATTACACAAAGAACATGATCTCGATGCTACAGAAAATCCACCACAATATCTTCAACACCTTCACAATCTATTTGAATGATTGCAAAAGCCTTTTTCTCACTACATCTGATAATCCAACACTTAAAAACTCACATTTTTTTGCTCAATTTCGTACCTTACATCTATAAAATTCACATCATTCGCATCTCATACTTCACACTTTCATCTATCTTGACCTCCAACAATTCAACTCATATTTATATCGTCCTCAACCTTGAAACCCTTTCCAAGGTTGGATATGCACCTCAAACATGCAAATTCAAATTAGGTCAGTGCCAAAACACTTCTGTGGAAGATAGAAGTGAATGTGGACCACACCAAAACTTAATTGGGACCCAAATAAGCAACACCACTTAACCACACGCTACCACAAACAATATTTATCCTTTGCATGTAGTGTAAACACCAGGTCGGCCGTTACCCATGCAAACACCATTAAAATTTTAAGTACATGCTTCCTCAACACCAAGGAATACTTGAAAACCACACACCATGCTTGAACATGATCTATAATAGTCCTTAAACATCTTGCAATCCAACAAACTCCTTCGCAAAAACTACCACTTGAAGAATGTACAAACCCAATACACTCAGATAGCTTTGCCATACACTGTTATTTGAAAAACTATCTTATGAAACACCAAACCTCAAATCCTCTTGACTGAGGTAAACTAACAACATAATCAACACACTTTCAGAATTGCAAGACCTGAATAATAACTATGGAGAAATGCGAAGGAGGAATATTTCTCACAGACACCTCTGCAATGCACAATCACACACTAGTGAACACAACTTCTACTATACAAATATCCAGCATAACATGTCTTGAATATAAAACTTTTGAAAACCTCTCACCAACATATATGAATTACACAAGAAGATCTTCAACCTAGAAGAAATGCGGAGCAAAATTAGAACATCTCTTTGTAACCTAGAACAACATTGCAACACACTATTTCCTCTTTTTATCAAATTTTCTCATAAGAACTTGGAAACCAAGCACTAGAGACACATCCACAACATCTTCATCACTACTACATGGGTGATCCCACAATACTAGTTTATAATTTTTGGCCAAACTGGACACTAAACTATTTTTTTCTAACTAAATCTTCACTTTCGGGCACCTATAGCAGCTAAACTGTAAGGAATTTGAAGATGATGCAAAATAGTGATTTGTGACATTTTGTCTATAGATTCTAAATATATATTTTTAATTTTTTTTGGAATTAGATTTCCCTTCTTTTTCCATCTTCTTTGAAAACTAGTTTTTTTCAGTAAACACCATTTTTAAGGAGTGATATGCTCACCGTATACAACATATCTTTTTTTCCATGAAGGGTAAAATTCTTTTTTTTTTGAATTTAGATTTGTAACAATGATATCTAGCAATTTCATTTGGTTTCATAGTGTTTTATTAAATATTTTTTCCTTAATCAAGTTTTGAAGTCAAACCAATTATAATTCATACATAGGCGAACTGTATACAACATAACTTTTTTGTATGTATAGAAATTCTTCTTTTTTTTGTTAGATCAAGGACTTCAATATCTAGTGCACTGATATTTTTCATTTTTTTTTTATAATCTGCTATTTTTCCACATGTGTGGAACAGAGAACTTGATTTTCAGTGAAAAACCTACATTCATAAGAAATAAAAAATAGATATAAGAATAAAATTAAATTTATTTAAAATTATACTTTTTAGGAAGCTGATAATAAGGACTACATACTTACAAAAAATAAATTTTAAATTAATTCATTTGATCCCCCAAAAGGTAAATCAAAAGTGGTTTTTTATCAGCATTTTGATAAGTGTAAAGGAGACTCCGTTATAGGTATGGTTTAAAACCAGCGAGGTTCTATCCAAGGGGGTTTGATCTAAGGTGGTTTGATCAAACCCTCTTCAATTGGAATCCTTTAAATGGAACTTTTTAAGGCTTAAATCATTATATTTTCTAAAAATATGTGATTTTAGCAAAAATTAGGATCTCCTAGAAATTGTAAGCCAGTATTGTGGGATCACCCACATCCATAGATAGAAGCTTATCAAAGGAACAATCTCAACACACTTGCAATCCATCTATTCTTAATTTACCAACTATTCATCTTCAACACCAATCTCCCTCAACACATATAGTTGACATCAATGACAACACAAGCTTGTTAACATAATGACAACACTAATTTGCACATACTTGCAACAATCTCCCCTTTTTTCATTGATGGCAACACATGATGTGAAAAAACATCAAAGACACAACAACTTTGAACATACTTGTTTCTTTTTCTCTTTTCTCTTTACACACTCTCCCCCTTACATGACTCTCTCAAGTCAATTGACTCCCTCTTTAGCATGTTTCTTTCTCCCCCTTAGATCATCTTCTCTTCCCCTATGTTTATGAATTTTTCACATGATTCTCTCTCTCCCCCTTTGACATCAATTTCAAAGGACATAATTTTTGCATTATTCTTCCCCTTTGACATTACACACTACTAGCTGCAATACCACTACCTACTCCTAGTGAGAGGTGGCCACCAACATCAGTCCAGAATAAGGGATAGATCTTGAGATCCATTGGACTGATGCATCTCCTTATGCATCTCGTTCAAAGGAGGGGAAATAACCCCCAAATTCTTTATAAGATATCAAAAGTATCCTTAGGAAGAGCTTTAGTGAATATATCAATAATCTATTTTTTTGTAGGCACATACTCAAGCTTCACTTCATTCTCCACAACCTTCTCTCTAAGAAAGTGATATCTAATTGAAATATGTTTTTTCCTTGAATGCACCACTAGATTCTTTGAAATGTAGGAAGTACATTCAAATGGCTTCAAATTTAGTAACTTGGTGAAGTGATGTTATCAGGATTAAGTAGAGTGGGTTTTGGCACCAACGAAATCTTATGTATTTAAAAACCTTGCATGAAAAAAATCTTGGGTGGCATACTATCAACCACTAGAAGTGAAAAGTGGCAGACTATTCGCATGAGTGTGTTGCCACAAGGCTTGCATATAGTTGGCATCATTTTATTCTCCTATCTTATCAAGCTGAAGTTGTGATGTAATCATAACTATACTTAAAAATAGTCATTAATGACTATATGTCATGACCAAAAATAATTGGTTGGCCTTCCACAAGCTACTTATTTGGTCAAATAACAGTTACTATCTTTCCAAGAATCCATTTTCAAGAAAATTCTAACGACTATGATTTAAAAATATAAATATATTTTATTGAGACACTGCAAGGGTCAATAATTTTGATCCCCCTTGCATTGTGATGCATGAGAGAGAATCGATCTTAACTGAAAGATCAAGTTTGTAGTTTTGATTATCTTGTTGTAGACGTTTATTGTCTATGTGCAATGAATTATGAATGAAATTATAATGCTTATGAATAAGTATATGAGCTTAGATAAGCATTTTAATATTCCTTCCCTATGAGGATGTGTTTTTATTTGGTATCTTGTTCATTTATTTGCAACAAATTTTGAGAGTGCAGTGAGTCAAGTCAGCAAACTTTTGATAATCTAGTCTATGAGCTATGATATTGATTGTTTGCTAGTTTAATTTTTAGCATTATGTAATCTTTTCAAATCACTTTCAATCGCATCTATTTTCATGGCTATGGATAGATGTTAGTCTTCCTCTTTTTCTTTCTGGTTAAAAGCATGCCCTCGATTTCTTAAAATTTTAAAAATCAAAATTTGTCTATGGATGTAAATCTTAACTAAGATAAACATGATTGTAATAAGCAATTTAAAACAATGTAATTAACTAAATCAAGTTACATTCTCAATGAAATTCTTGCAAAGTTAAACTAGGAAGCCATTAAAACATGAAATAAAGCTCAAATTGCACAAAGAATCCTAATTAAACTCAACAAGCCTCATCCCATTGGGGGATTGGTGTTGCTTCAAGTGTGGAATTCAGCCCTTTCCCAATCCCAATTTGTTGAAATAAGCTTGGATGATATGAGCTTTGTTCCAATCAATTTTATTGAAGAAAACTGATGAAATTGATGAGATGTGTCTAAAGCATGATGAAAAACTAGATTTAAAATGCTAAATGCTAAGATAATTGATAAAGAGGATGCAATCTATGCTAAATGTAAACAAAATTCAAATATGTAAGCCTTAGATTCCAAAATATACTAAAATGGATGCAAGCTAAGTTACCATGGAAGCCATTAATGGATGCTTAAGCTAAATGGATGAAATTAATCTAATATGCTAAATAAAAGTTCTCAATATGGATGCAAGCTAAGTGTGAGTTTCAACAACATGACTTTTCTATCAAAAGATGGATCCATTTGTCTCCAAATAGTTATCTATTTATAGGAGAGAAAATGAGAAATCAAGGGCTTACATTGAAAAGATCAATCAATGGTAAATAATGAAAGGAGGATGAAACATGGATTGAGGATTCCAATCCATGGTCAAGGTTGAAAGTTGACAAGGATCAATTAATTTAATCAATGGTCCAAATTAGCTTTCAACAAACACACTTCCTAAGAATTAGGAAGAGATTAAGAGATATTTTGGAGGAATGAATGCACAAAAGAGGATAATCCATAGGAATATTCTCTTTTGGAGGAAACTGCAAAGGAGGAATATTCCAAGAATATTCCCTTGCAAGTGGGAAGGTGAGGATAATTTTAGCAATTTAATTAATTAAAACTAAATTTAAATGTGCAAGATGGAGAATAATACGATATTCATTAAATTACTGATTTATTTAATGAAAAGGGGAATGCAAAATGACATTTAATTAAAGTTTAGGGTTATTTAATTAAATAAGAGGACCTAGGGTATAAATTAAATAATTTGCATTATTTAACTAAACAAGATGAAATTTTGGTGTGAGAAGGGGTGAATTAACTCAATTAGGTTAATTAGATTAATAGGTGAAAAATGAGGCATTTAATTAAATAGCTAGGCTAATTTAATCAAATAGGTGAAAAGAAGATGGATTTCAGGATAAAATTATGTTAATATATCGAATTTAAGTGTGTAATACCATTCAATACTTTTTAAAGTGTCTATAGTGTCCTACAAGGGAGTTGTACCTCCTAAAATTCAAAGGATCTAGATAGATATTGATGATGAGACATTTCATGATATACTTTGTGTTCCTTCACTATCCTCCAATCTTAATTCCATCTATCAAATTGCACATAGTGGGGCATGTAAGAAAATATATTTTGTACCCAATTCAACGCTTATAAATTACTTTCATAGTAGAGAGATTATTGCAATTGGGATAGTTGATCATGCCTCTCAATTGTATGCCTTCCCTCATTTTTCTCTAGATGAGCTTATAGTACCTTTTACTGGATTACACTCTTATGCATCTAGAGTGGATTAGATATTTATGGATAATTTTTGTCACTTGAACCCATGTGTACTTCAATCATCCACCTTTGTCCATGAGACTTATGTTGAGATTCCACCTCCTACATCTTCAAAGATCAACTTAGTTCAATAGGATGTTTCTAGTCTTTTAGTTTCAAATTTGTGGGATTATTTATCACAAAAAGGTGTAGCATTATTTTTTAGTTACACATTTTAGATATTGAGGACCTAATTGAGGATATTCACTTCCTCTTTAATGATAGATTCATCCCACCTATCATCACTTCATCATAGCCTTTGGAGGTTGTTCTATAGGGATTTTCATAGTTGTTTGGATTTACTTCATTTCATTTTTTATCTTTTGATTCAAACAAATGGATACTTGAGAATTTTTTGAGATGTTCATCTTGATACCTCTTATTTTGAGAGAGTTTCTCCTGCATTTCTCATTGGATTTGTTTCTTCCTAAGGGGAGGAATAATGTTTTCCAATTTCAGTTCATCTTAAGCATTCTTCTTCAAGTATTCACCTTTGACAGATGAGCTACTTCTTTATTGGTGGGATTCATTGTCTCTTATTTTCTCTCCTCTAGGGGGTCTTGATTATAATTATGTCACTAAAGTAGCACTTGGGGGACATGCTCAATCCTACTTTCTTTTGTCATATGTAAACTTTATTTCTTTTTTCTCTTTTGGAGATGATATTTTCGCCATTTATCTAGTTATGAGATATTTCTTTTATTTTTACATGGGCACCTCATCAAACCTTGTAGTAAAGACCCATTCTACATCTATTATTGCATTCATCATTATTTTTTTAGTTTCTCCCTAGTTGATCTTAAGGGTGTGTTGGAGTAAATAGGTAATCACCTAATAATTAATTACTAGGCCCTTTCTACTTTATTCACTTAAGCTTGTTGCAAGAATGGAAAAGGTGTTGTCATTGATGTCAACTAGTTAGTTAGTTATTGGCTATATATGTCAAGGATATTGAGAAAATTGTAATGAAGATATGTTGTAGGTGTTTAGTGGTTGCTCCGGGATTTGGTCTGGATTTTCTCCTATGGTTGTGCAGTTCAAATATGTTGTTCATGGTTGTTAGAAGATGTTATATCTATATTTTTGGTTGTTGATTTGTTGTACAGTGCAAGTTGTGTTCATCGGTTGTGAACTATGGTTTTCTATGTTTTTGGTTGAGGTCCAGGAGAAATGTTGATGGTATGGATTTCTCTTTGATGAAGTATTATGACTTGTGGTTCTAGAGTTGTGTTTCCCTAGTTCTATTGAAAATAGTTTCGACATTTGGAAGATTCGTGCTTAATGGTTCTATGTGTTTTACACCAGTTTGGCCAACCTTGTGTGAAATACTACTTTCAAGGATGATAAAGCATCTTGGATCTATTTGGGTCCTTATGAAGTGTGTGTTTGCATTGCCCTCATTCTAATTCCACCCTAGGATATTTTGGTGCCGACCTAATTTGAATTTGAATTGGATGGCCAACTTTGGATATGTTTCAAAGTTGAAGATGGTATAAATGCAAGATGAGTTAATGGTGAAGAGATGAGAAACAAGAGTGAAGAATAAGAGCAATAAAGAGGAAAGAGGAAGTACAGTTCAGTGCAACATTAATTCTATTCAATGAGTGTGTGTGTCGAGAGTGTGGAGGATTGGTGCAAACCTTAATGCTAATTTTTTGGATGCAGTGAACAGAAGGAAAACTATATCATTCATGCAAGTGGACCAAGTAAATTTGGTGGAATCCTTCGTTGCATTGGGATTGTAGTCTCTTTGTAACAAGACTTATTTTTCTTCTTTGTATCTCTGTGGCAGTGATCCCTTCGGGTTGTATCCCTGTTGAACAGTGAGTCCTTGTTCTAGACAATGAGTCCATATTTCAAGCAATGAGCCTTGTTTTAGGTAGTGAGCCTTTTTGTAATCGGTTTTTATATTCTCTTTAGTGTGAGTTAATCCTCACCATGGTTTTTCCCTTATTGGGTTTTCCACGTAAATTTGGTGTTATTGTGTTTATGTGTTTCTAAATTGGCATTTATTCATTTAAGCAGTATTTCTGGTGATCGAATTAAAGGTTTAATTCTATGAAAATTGATTCACCCCCCCTCTTAGTTGTCCTATTCAACAATTGGTATCAGGGCGAGGTTCCTTGGTGAAGAGCTTAACTACTTGAGGAAGGTTTAGGATGTCTAGAAAAATGGTTTATGATTATCCGAGGTTCAATGGAACTAATTATGGTATCTGGAAAGTATTGATGGAAGAATATTTGGAGTATTGCAGATATGATGTGGAGAAAGCTTACAATAATCCTTACACTCCTCCTGCTAATGGTCCGAGTACACCTAAAGAGATCAAAGCACATGAAGTGAACAATAAGGTGAAGTATATTTTGAAGAACATTCTGCTACATTCAGAGTTGATTAAGGTTCAAAATTTGAAGACAGCTAAGGAGGTTTGGGATTATTTAGAAAGAGCGCATGATGGCGATGAAAGAGTTAAAGAGGTGAAACTATAAAATTTGGAGACAATTTGATTTTCTACATATGTATGAAGATGAGAATTTTAAAGATTGTGTATAAAGATTGGATGAGATAGTAGCCAGAATGAGAAGACTTGGTGTTACTATAGATGGAACCAGGATTGTAAAGAAGATTCTCAGAACTCTTTCTGATGCTTACAGTGAGAAGGTGAGTTCTATTGAGCAGACTATAGATTATAAGACCTACACTAAGGATATGTTGCTAGGATTTTTGACATATTATGAGATGAGGAAGTCGAGTCTAAGGAATGGGTGCAAATCAAAGACTTCTTTTAAAACTATAAAGTCTGAAGATCCAAATGAACAAAACTTTGATGAAATAGAAGCTCAGTTTGTAAGAAGAATGAGGAAAGGCTCGAGTAAGTATGAATTGCCCTTTAAATGCTTTAGTTGTGGAGAAATAGGTCATTATGTTGCAAAGTGCCCAGAAAGAGCTAAAAGGAATAAACAAATATATGAGAAGGAAAGAAGATTAACAAAGGTTACTAAGTGAATGAGAATGCCAGTATATCTGATGCAGATTTAGAATATGAAGATCCAGATGACAATGAATGCTTGTTCTTGTTGATTAAGGATGAACCTACTTCTGCTAATTCTTTAAAACAAGTAAAAGAAATACCTTTGGAGAAGGAGAAAAATGAAGATACGGTTATCTCTGCCCTACATGCTAAACAAGAAAAGAATTTTTGGGTGGTTATTAGTGGTTTCACATCCATGGTGGTGATAAAATGGTTTGTAGCTTAGAGAAATATGATGGAGGCTTGGTTATGTTTGGAGATGATAATAGTGCTAAAATCTATGGGATAGGTTCAATAAGTTTTCATGCCAAGCATCATACTAACGATATCTACCATGCTAAGGTTTTAAGGCATAATCTGTTGAGCATTTGTCAGATGTGTAGAAAAGGATATGATCTTATGTTTAAGGATGAGAAATACGATATCCGTATAGGATCTAGAGCATTGATTGCTATAGGAAAGAAATATGAAGGGAATATCTATCAGTTATCACCGATGAATACCTATTAGAAGTTCCATGGATCCTGGTTCGCATGGTCATGCAGGCTTCTCCCGTTATGATTGTTTTCATGTGATGAGTTTTAGGCCTCACCCGTATCAGCCCGGTGAGCCGGTATCCATGTTGTATTCTTGGATCTTGACAATATGGTGCCTCTTTTAAATGCGAGCTCGTGTTGGTGGATGGAATTAGCGGTTGAATGCGGGTTGGGACTTTGAGCGTTGGAGTGTGGGGCAGAAATGTTTTAGCAACAACCGTGAAGAATATATTTTCATTTAGGAATATTTCAATTCATTTTAGGAAAAACTCACCAGATATTATCGGATTCAGCTCTCATTGTTTTCTTACCAAAAAATTACCAAAGGTATACTCAAAAGCATAACTATGCATGATGAATTCCTTCATGTAGTCTAGACAGACTAACACTGGTGCATGGGAAATAGCCTCCTTGATATAACTTCTCTGAAATGCATGTCTTATTCCAAACAGAACTTGGATTTCAATCTGCTCTCTTCACTCGTAGCAATTCAATAAGATGTTGCAGACATTTCTACACCGAACCCTTCCTTCTTTCTCTGCATACATAGTTCTTTCTGCGATCCTCCTTTCATTGCCAATCACAGCCACAGGAACATTTTGCACAATTCTTTGGCCTTTTACTTCAGACCCACGAGGCCTATAGATCTTAAAATCATAATGCCACGACATCAAAATCAACGGCCACGAGACCTTGTACTTTTTCCAATCCCTTCTCATTCTTTAACCAACGCCTTTCTGCTAACATTAACTTGAACCTCACATTTTACCTTTTATAATAAGGTCAGCTTAATCCTTTTGTTCAAAATATGTTAATGTTGTGATGTGATGCATGAGCCTCACCATTCATTAAGCATGCATGCAACATTGCCATGCAGTTCGCTAATGCATGTTGACTGTACTGTCATGTGCAGTTTTATTTTTAGATAAACCATTTTAGTTGAATGTTTACATAAGCTGCGTGCATAAAATAATTTATTACGACCTATCTTTACAATCAATGAACTAAGGCTCCAACATCTATAAAATACTACCCTATTGTGTTATTTGAAAAATTA
This sequence comes from Sequoia sempervirens, assembly GCA_007258455.2. Classification (NCBI taxonomy): domain Eukaryota; kingdom Viridiplantae; phylum Streptophyta; class Pinopsida; order Cupressales; family Cupressaceae; genus Sequoia; species Sequoia sempervirens. The sequence goes on from VDFB02373654.1 coordinate 17,676, forward strand.
TCTGCAAGTCTGTTGCAATTCTCAATTTCAGTTTATTCTCTATTTTTAAAATCTACAATTAAGGCCCTATTATCTCATCAACATTTTCTTCATCCAAAACCCATGTAGTTTTCTGACACTTTCAAAGCAATCTCAGTGGAGATCACTGACCTATCTAATCACATGGTCTGGCACTCAATCTAGTGATTATGATTGATGACGTTATAATGAAAATGACATCATATTTTCATTAATTATTTGAGAACTGATACTTTGGTTCCATCAGATAAAACTAAATTAGTGATCTCCAGACCTTTTCAGGATGTCAGACTCCTATCAATTTCCTACATTACAATATCCTTTTAATGTGTCCTATTTGTTTTTCCACAAGCCATAAAGCTTTATGCTTTGCTTTGTTTTTAAAATCTATAGTTAAGGCCCTATTCTCCCATCAACATTTTCTTCATCCAAAATTTGGGTAGTTTTCTAACACTTTCAAAGCAGCCTCAGTGTAGTTGTATTTTTTCAGTTTTATCCTAACTCTCTGAAGCTAGGTATAGAACTTGCGCAAGTGGAAGTTGTTGATGGGCTTAGACAAAGATTCTCCTTCAAGCATGGACAACTGATAAGCATTGGAACCAAAGAATGTTGTTATGACATATGGACCTAGCCAGTTGGGCTCAAATTTGTCAGGTTTCTCACATTTTGCTTGATTTTTTAGATTTTGCATCAATACTAAGTCTCCAATGTTGAAACGTTTGACCAAAACCTTTTTGTTGTAACTGCGATAAAGGCAGTTTTGGTATGCCTGTAGATAAGTCAAGGCCTTTTTTCTACATTCATCAAGCAACTCTAATTCATGCAATCATGATATTCGGTATTCTTCATTGTCAATGAGCCCTTTCATGGAGACTCGTAGGGAGGGGACTTCAACCTCTATAGGAAGGATAACCTCATAACTGAAGACTAGGGCGAATGAAGTGGTGTTGGTGGGTGTGTGAATGCTTGTGTGATACGCCCATAGGGCGAGTTTAAGCTAAATGTGTCAGTCATGACCAGTGTCACTAACAATATTTTAAAAAAATTTAATTATGGTCTTATTAGATGCCTTAACTTGGTCATTACCTTACGAGTAATATGGTGTGGAAAATTAGTGCTGGATGTGGAATTTCTCACATAACTCATGGACATCCTGATTTTTGAATGAACGACCATTGTTAGTGATGATGGATTGTGGGACACCATACTAGCATATGATGTAATTGAGGATGAACTTGGAGATTTGCTTATCGGTTATGTATGTCAAAGGAATTACTTCAGTCCATTTTGTGAAATATTCAGTTGTAGTGATAATAAATCTGTGGCCATTAGATGAGGTGGATGAATTTTGCATACGAGGTCAAGTCCCCATTAGGCGAAGGGCCAAGGCAAAGTGATCGGTTGTAGCTCTTGTGTAGGTGCGTGGATGAGGTCGATGTGTATCGGCACTGTCGACATTTCTTCACAAAGTGATAGACATCTTGCTCCATTGTAGGCTAGTAATATCCCAGTCACATGATCTTTTTAGCTAGAGTCAAATCGCTAGAATGGGATCCACATATACCTTCGTGTACTTCATGTAACATAGTTTATGTTTCATTAGTATCGAGACATCTGAGTAAGGTATTGTCTAGGCCACATCTATATAGGGTATCATCGATGATGACGTAGCGAGCGAATTTAGGAAGGAAGGACTTGTGTTGGTTACTGGATAGGTCAGGTGGTAATGTCAAGGAATGTAGATAGTCATGAATGGTCTGATACCATGGGGAATTTGGACCAACAAGTTCATGCACCGTCTCAAATTTGGGGACATCGAAGGCAAGGACCAACAACTATTCAACTAAGAACTCGTACTGTGACATATTTTTGGGAATGTCTAAGAGAGATCCAATGGTGGCCATGGTGTCAGTTGCTTTGTTTTGAATATGTGGGATCTAGAAAAAGGTAATATTTGCAAAATATAGTTTAAAACTATCAACCATTCTTTTGTATGGGGTCAATTTCTCGTCTTTAGTGTCATAGTCATCGTTGACTTGTTAGATGACCAATTGGGAATCACCAAAGACTTGTAATTTTCCATTTTATAGTCATGCACAATCATGTTAGTAAGGCCTCATATTTTGCAATGTTGTTTGTACATGGGAAGGCTATTCTAAAGGAATTCATAATAGTATCACCATAAGGGATAACGAATAGTATTCCTACACTTGATCCATGACTAGTGTATGAGCCATCAAAGTATAACTTCCATGTTGCACCATTGTCTAATGAAAACATCAATTGACTCATCCAGGAAATCAGAAATCAAAGGGTGATCAAATTTTGTGGGTACGTCGGCAAGTTGGTCTATGATAACCTATCCTTTTATTGCTTTTTGTTCCACATATTGTATTTTATACTCATTGAGTATCATGACCCACTTAGCCAACTGTCCTGTCAATGTTGTGTTATGCCCTGCATAACCACCCCATTTTGATTTAGAACAAAATGGGTCTCCCTTTCTTTTCCTTTCTTTTCCTTTGGTTTTTGCGAT
>VDFB02373655.1:0-45620 GCA_007258455.2 Sequoia sempervirens
GAAACCTTTAGCTCACTGCTTTTAGGAATCTAACACAATAAAGCACTACTACCTCAACTCACTTTCGCACCACTCTACTCTCAACTTGTGGCTTACTTCATCACTTTGTATGTTTTAATCCTTCGCAACTCGACTTACATTTATACCATCTTCAACCTTAGAAACTTTCTCCAAGGTTGGCCACATACGCTTCATTTCATAAATTCAAATTAGGTTGGAAACTCAACATTCCCATGGTGAAAAGGAGTGAGATTGGACCAATTAAAAACTTAACCAAGACCAAAAACAATGTCTTGGATGAACCACACACTTCCTTAGATCAAACTAGAAGCTACAAATTAGAAGATGACATCATCAGATCCCCAATAACAACCCTTCAGATCCGCACAAACACATGATCAACACAAAAGAAATGTGAACCAAAAACCAGAGCACATTCTGAACACATACAGAACTTTGACTTCTTTCTTTTATTAATTTTCTAAAAATCACTTGGAAACTCATCATTTTAGCATATCTGCAATATCATAAGGATAACTCCATGTACTCACAATATCTCAAAGAAATCTCAACTATACATGCACAATTTGCAACATTTTGAACCATGTTGACATCAATGACAACCCCACCAATCTCTCTCATACTTGCAACAATCTCCCCCTTTGTCATTGATTAAAACACATTATGTGAAAAAAACCATCAAAGACAACTCTCTCCTTTAGATTAGACATGGATCCTCAATATTCTAGGAAAATACCTTCTCTCTCTCTTCTACTATTTTTCACATGACTCTCTCTCCCCCTTTGACATAAAAAGGAAAAGATCAAGAAGCCATGTTCGCTCTCCCTTAAGAGTGCACCCATGCAACTCATACTGCAACAATGGAAACTTTCTACTCCCCTTGTGGAGTAGAAACATTCATCAATTCAGATAAATGAAGAATGTATGGATCTATTGTACTGATGCACTTCCATGTGCACCTAGTTCAGAGGGCCAATGACCCCCAAATTCTCCCTAATATACTCAAAAGTATCCTTCAGAAGAACCTTAGTAAATATATTTGCAATATGTTCCTTTGAAGAAACATACTCCAATGTGACTTTATTCTCCAATACCTTTTCTCTCAAGAAATGATTTTTGATAGATATATGTTTTGTTCTTGAATGAATTACGAGATTATTTGAAATGTTTATAGCACTTGTATTGTCACAAAAGATAGGAATAGGCTCATCATATGCCACTCCAATATCCTTCAGTGTTTGCTTCATCGACAAAACCTATGTGCAACAAGATGTTGCAGCAATATACTTTGCTTCTGTAGTGGATAAAGAAATCGAGTCTTGTTTCTTAACCATGAAACCAATCTTCCACCAAGAAAGAAAGAACCTCCACTGGTATTCTTCTAGTCATCCACACAGCCAACCCAATCTACATCAGTATAAGCACTTAAAATGAAATAAGTATCCTTAGGATACCATAAGCCATAAACCAATGTACCTATAAGATATCTGAATATCCTCTTTACAGTTGTAACATGTGCTTCTTTCATCATTGTTCTTGCAGCTTCCTATACAGTCTGGTTCTTTCTCTCAAACACTCCATTCTGTTGTGGGGTTCTAGGAGCAGAAAAGTGTCTTTTATGCCATGCCCTTCACAAAATGCATTAAACTCACTAGAAGTGAATTCTCCACCTCTATCAAATCTCAAACATTTGATTCTTAGGTTCACTTCATTTTCTACTCTTTCTTTGAACACTTTAAACCTATCCAGAGCCTGAGTATTCTCTCTAATAAAAGCAACCCATGTCATTCGAGAATAATCATCAATAAGAAACATGAAGTACCTATCACCATTTATGATTCTTTTTCTAGTAGGACCATAGAGTTATGTATGAATTAGTTCCAACATTCTAGTAGTAGTTTTATCTTTTCCTTTGAAGTTGCATCTTGTCTATTTCTGTAACTGACAACTTCTAAAAATAGTATTAGTAGGCTTTATGATTTTTGGTAAACCTCAGACCACATCTCTTGAATTGATCTTGGCCATATTATCAAAGTTTACATGTCCCATTCTCTAGTGTCATAACAAACTTTCATTAACTTGAGATACAAGGCCATGACTGTCAACATGCTTAAGCTGATAGATGTTTCCTTGAGTTCTCCTTCCTATAGCAACCATAGCTCCAGATTTGTTTCTGATTTCACATGTATTATCCTGAAACACAAGTTTGAAACCTTTGCTACACATTTGTCCAACACTCACAAGGTTGTGCTTTAGGCCCTTTACATAAAATAAATCATTAGGGCTGTGAATTCCATCAAAACTAATTGTAACTTTCGCAACAATCTTTGCTCTAGAATCATCACCAAACATGACCAAACCACCATCTTACTATTATCTCCAGTCATCTTATTTGAATATCCATTGTCAATCACCCAATAGTCTTCATCTTGTTTAGCATGAAAAGTGATGACCAAAGTACCTTCCTTATCATCCTTCTTATTCTCTGAATCACTTTTTCTTGCACAATTTCTAGAGGTAGCATACATAGATTTATTCTCCAAAGCTAAAAAAAAAAGAATTCACTATCATCACCCTGATAATCAAATTCATCATCAGAGATTCCATCTTTTTCTCTAACATAGTAAAAATTTGTGTATTTTTTATCATTTCTATCTTTATCATCTCTTTTCTTCTTATGTATAGCTCTATTGGATATCTTGAAGTATAATGACCAATATTACCACAACTGAAACATTTAAAGGGAAACATACCTTTATACTTATCGGTACCTTTCTTCATCTTCCTTGTAAAGTTCACTTCCAACTCATCTGAACCATCACTGTTTGGATCATCTCAATCTTTGTTTCCTTAAATGATGTTTTTGTCTTCTCATCTTTCTTTCCAAACTTTCTAATCTCAAATGTGGTCAAGGTGCCAAATAGCTATTCTTTAGTATCTTTCTTAGGATCATATATTTCCTTAATAAGTGAAACCTTGTCACTATAACACTCTGATAGGATCATTAGATTCTTCTCAATTATATCTTCATCAACCAGACTGCCCCCTTGATTCCTAAATTCATTTGCTACCAGATCAACCCACTAGAAATAGCTTGCAATATCTTCTCCTTCCTCCATTTTCAAATTCTCATATCTACACTTTGTTGCCGGCTTCTTTATTAATTTCACTCTATCATTTCCTTCATAAAGATCGTCCAACTTCTTCCAAACTTCATAAAAAATTCCCTAAGAAAGAACTTTTGTTCGCTCAGTTTTGGATAAAGCCCTCTAAATAGCGTACCTCACCTTTTCATTCTCCTCATAAGCAGAAACCTCATCTGCAATAGTAGGACCACTCACCAGTGCAATATACTTCATCTCAACACCCTTCCAGGTTTTGTAACCAAGAGAGATAATACATCCTCTCATTTGCACTTTTTTGTCACTGTAATTAGATACATCGAGCATAGGGATTGCCAACTTATGAGCGATTAGATCTACCTTAAGTGGTTAAGCTCTTCACAAAGGAACCAAATCTTTGATACCAATTGTTAAAAAGGAACATGACAACTGAGAGGGGGGTGAATCAATTGTCACCAAATTCAAACACTTATCAATTTCACAACCACACTATTCTATTATTAAGTATGAACATGAAATATAGATATCAAAAAGAAAAATCAACATAATGAACACTAGATTTTATGTGGAAAATCCAATGAGGTAAAAACTACAGTGAGGATTAACTCACAATATAAATTTATAGCAAAATCGAATACAAGAGGCTCACTGTCAAGGGCCCATTACCCAAATACAAAGGCTCACTACCTACAGAAAGGAATCACTATCCAACAGGGAGGATCACTACTTACAGATACCAAAGATAATAGAAATATCCACCACAACAATTTACACACATTTGAAACCTTGATTAGAAGATTACAGAAACCTTTAGCTCATTGATTTAAGGAGTCTATCACAATAAAGTATTGCTGCCTCAACTCACTTTTGCACAACTCTTCTCTTCACTTATGGCTTACTTTGTCACTTTGTATGTTTTAATCCTTCACAACTCAACTTGCATTTATACCATCTTCAACCTTAGAAACTTTCTCCAAGATCAGCAACATATGCTTCATTTCATAAATTCAAATTAGGTCAGCAACTCAACATTCTCGTGGTGGAAAGGAGTGAGAGTGGAACAATTCAAAAACTTATCCAACAACAAAAAAATTTCTTGGATCAACTACATGCTTCCTTAATTAAAATTTTAATTCTTCATATGAAGTGTAAACACCAGGTTGTCCAAACCTAATGAAAACACAAATGAACATTGAAGTACACACTCCCAACAAGAAGATAACACATGGATGACGTAACACACTTTATCATGCACAAGAACACATCTCAGATACCTTTAGATACATCTGCAACAAGTGCAACAACCTTCGAACACATAACACCTTCCATCAGTCCATCATCAGGACTGTGCAAACACATATAACAACTCAAACTCAACTTTTGGAGCACCAAACCACAAATATCTCTACAAAAAATAGAGAACATCATTGTAAGACATATTCCGTGATCCACAAGATCTGAAACAAAAATAACATAGGACTACGAGTAGGAACAAACACTTCTCCTAGTCCATAGACAAGCAACTCTATCAAACTAGTTCACACACCAGTGAGCACAACTTTCACACTCCATCAAACTAGAAGCTACAAATAAGGAGATGATACCATCAGATCCCCATAAACAACCCTTCAAATCCGTACAAGCACAAGATCAACAAAGAAGAAACACAAAGCACAAACCAGTGCACATTATAAACACATACAAAACTTTGAATTCTTTGTTTTATTAATTTTCTCAAAAGCACTTGGAATCTCATCATTCTACATAGTTGTAATATCACAAGGATAGCTCCATGTACTCACAACTTCTCAACAACATCTCAACTATACATGCACAATTTGCAATATTTTGAACCGTTTTGACATCAATGACAACATTAATGACAACACCACCAAGCTTGCTCATACTTGCAACAAGATCAACCAACTAATTGCATAATGAAGAAACATGGTAACTTACATGAAAATTAAAATATGTATGAATTTTTCATGTAGCTACTCTATGAAATATAAACCTAATAGTAAAAGAATAGGAGAAAGAAAACATAAAATATGACATGTTTTTAGACCAAAAAATTATGAAACTAAAGAAAATAATGAGCTTTGATACTACATTGAGGTGCATGGTCTACATGATCAAAAGGGGATCAATAAATTTGAGATAAACATAGCATGACAATTGTACCCCACAAAATAATTACATCCACCAAAAGATTTAGTTCTACATAAAATTGAAATATTCTATCATTCAAAAACATTAAACTTTCTTGTTAAACACCTAGATCACAACACACATGATCACAGTTCAACACTCCACTAAAATAAAATCATATTCATACTCCAATAAAGATCAAATAAATGGATGAACATATGGCTCACCACTAAACATACACAAAGGTCAACTATAATAATAGGGCTACATACAAAACTTGATGATTAATCATATGGGGTGGGGAGAGATATATAGGCACAACAAAGGCATTTTACTAAGGCCCATTAAATGTAGCCTAATTATTTTATTGGTGATGGGATACAAATAGAATTAGGAGAAAACATGGGGCTTATATTTAGAAATTTTAGGTACATTTTAGTAGATCTCAAACCTTCAACAATTTCTAAGTATGTGTTCTCCATGATGTGCTACTATTTAATATATCTAAGCATAAAAATACATTATCATTCATAGAAGTGACTCCAAGACAATTAGTATTTTAAGTATATTACACATGAGGGGAAAGTAATTTTTAATACTTTTTAGATTTTATTCACATAATAGGAGTGATGTCAAGAAAAAAAATGCTCATCAATATTCAATCAACTATTATGTTTCTAGGAGGACCACTTTTGTTACATGGTATCATCCCTATTATTGTAATGATCTTGATTATTTAACTCTATATATTATTGCTATCAATGCCTTATAATCAATACAAAATTAATTCTTAATATAGGTAAAAATATTTCTTGGTAATAAGGACTTTTTTGTAATACTTCTAGAGGTTGACAAAGAAAACATATAAAGAGGGGAGGTGGAGAAAGTGAATTCTTCAACAATAGAAGAGGAGATTAATCATTATTTCAACAATTGGGCTATTTCTATTCTGGTATCAACCTCATTGCCATATAAATAATAATATTTATTGTACTACATATGTCTATTACAAACCAATCCTTTTAACCATATTATGATTAATTTTTGGATGTAGATATAATGATTTTTTGGCCATAAAGAATTTTAATATGCAAAAGAAAATAGGCCTATGTAGAGTAGATGTTGAGAAAAAAGTATGCATAATTATAATCATTCAACCATTATGTTAGTAGGAGAGTCATCATGATATATTTTTGCTATATATGTTCTTGTAAACCAATACTTCTAATGAACATGGGATTAGTTTTGTGATGTACATATGAAGATTTTGCAATGGTAAGATTTTTTTTTTAATTTCTTCCTTTTTCAATCCAAATAAATAGCCTTTTGGATAGGAGATATGAGAGAGGAGGTTGAGTAAGAAAAAATACAAGGAGAGTGGAACTTTAAGTATGTAGATCTTACAATCACATAAAATAAGATCAATCATTATTTGAATAATATAATAATTTTAATATTAAAAAACATATATCTTACAATAGACCAAACCTTCCACTATTATAGTACTAATTTGATTATGTAGATAGAAAGAGCTTCTTAGATATTTAGAGTAAACATTAATGTTATTTAAACTTTTTAATCTAATAAATATTAAGAACCATCCTCAAATTATTTGTAAATATGCAATGTATTCGATTTGACTTTAGGCATCTTACATTGGATAAAAAACAATACAACCATATATATATATATATATATATATATATATATATATATATTAATATATTATCGATATAGCCACTCATTAAAAGTTTTACCATCAATGAAACTATAATCATTAAACTAAGGGGTTATAATTTAAATGGTTAGGATGGTGGTATGTTCTTTGATTATGTCATCTATCAAGGCTCAAATTCTGAAGTATATGATAGATCCATGTTCAGCTCTAAAATGACTGTGATGAATTGGTTCCCTTGTTCATACTACCTTAACTATAAGATGAGTTTGATTTAGATGCATGCTTACTCATCGTAATATAATTCACTTAATTGAATGAATCATTTCTAATTTAAATGTATACTTACTCAACATCTTATATTTAAACTTAACTATTTGTGAAAATTAAACTTTTAAATACATATATTATAAACATAATAATGTAATATCTACTTAAGAATGAGTTGAATCTTTATGTTAACATCACCAAGAAGGATCTGCTCTTACTTTAACCTTCTAATCCTAATTTCAACATCTTCTATCACACAAACCAAAACAAAATTGGTACCGTGCTTCTAGTATATATATATATATATATATATATATATATATATATTCTTCTTTTTTGTAATTGTAGAACTATGTCAATGCATGCTTTGCTATAATACTCCAATCCTTCTGCAAGATAACAATGTATTTCCACCATAACCAGTATTATTTTTATTTTTAAGGTCACTCAAGTACAAATTATTTTTCATTCTACTTTTCTGCCAGTACAGACCAAAGACGAGAATGGTAATACCGCCGTGCCATTTCATTGGCTACAATCATAAACTGTTTTATTCCACAACAGGATGCGCAGGCACGTCCCGAGCTGATCTCTCCCAGCTCAGTTGATGCTGTTTACCAAAGCACTTTCAATACTCAATCAGCGCGAAGAGCCAGAAAATTAAAACAGCAAAACAGAAGAGGCGTTGAAAATTTACCTGGAGCAGTTAACCGAAGGAGTAATGGGAATCCCAATGTCTGTACCGCAGAGTTTAGGCAATTCGGCAGCTTTGGAATAGTTGATAGTGATGTATTTGGCGATCATCTTAATGCACTTACACGCGGCTCGCCTGTCCTCAGTAGTTTTGGCAGCGGTATTCAGCTTCTTCACGCCATTACAACAATACATTGTCGGCTGAGTGGCTTTTCCTCCTACAAACTGCACGCACTGCGACAAATCCGAAACAACAGTAGCACATGAGAGAGCAGCGTATGCCCCCGCGTTCATCATCAACACGCATGCCATCACGACGTAAACTATTTTCCACACTGTCTTCATTGCCATTTCTGCTCTCAAACACAACTACTTCAATCAGTTTTCTCGCTTGTTTTAACATTGGATGTCTGATGAGAATATTTATACGGGGGCAATAATAACAAGAAATGGGTTCTTGAACACCAATTTGTTTGTTGTCTCAATCACTTTATGAAGATACACAGAGTTGGTTTCGATACCTAAACAGACGGTACTATGTGCTGAGCAATGCTGGCTGTATTGATGGGTATATATGATGTGTTTTCGAGCCTTTCAATTTGAGTTATGTTACAGAGTCTGTTATGTTTGTTTCTGATTGGCAGAGAAGCATCGTCGTCTACGATATTCTACACATTGTAGGGTCATGTACATTAGCGTACGTTGGCTTTATGTATTAGACCGAGGGTAGCAGGTGTATGTATAATACAATGAACTTTTTCCTAAATCTTCTTGATTTCAACTTGGGCATATGAATTTGTGAATGTGTGGCATTAAATTGTGTTTTTTATTTAGAAGTATATACAAGTGAAAAGGGAAAATCACATTCCCTAAGTGCTAGGCAAGGCTACTGCAAAGGTAGAGTACAAACAATTTAGATTAAAGTTGAATTGATTAGATCATAGACCATTTTAATAACTTGATGATTTATTATAAATGGAAAGGATATATAATTTAGTTTAATGATCTAAGAATAAGTTTTAAATGAATAAGAAGTTGGAATATGCATATTTCATTGAATACATGGATTACATAAATAATATTCTTGTTTATTTTGTTTTAGGTCAAGTTCACCACTTTTAGTTTAGCTCGTAGTGATGAACTTTCTCTCTAGTTTTGAACTTGATCTATGATAATCTTGGTTTCTAACCTTGACACAATCCAAAAGGTAGGCTTCTCGAGCTTTCACATTAATAAGGGGTTAATATATTTTCTAGTTTGCACTTGAGGAGATCCAAACGTTTTCCTACATATCAAACCATGCAAGGATATCAAATTGATGAGTTTTACTAATGAATAAAGATAATAGATAGATGCTTAAAAATCAAATTCGTTATTCCATTTTAATATGGAATGCAAATGTGTCACTATTAATTTTCTCTTCTAAATACTCTAGAGTGAACAAGAGAACTCGTGGTTTCTTTACTATCCTAAATGAATGAAAATGGATATATTTTTCTACAAGCACCTGATAGTAGATCACATAAGAATGCACATAGTTAGATCTAAGTGAGAAAGTCAAAGGGGGTCTAGTTGGCCAAGTTTGATTTTCTAATTTTGAAGTAATTTTTAGGACATGGGTAATATGAATTAACAAAGAGTTTGTCTAGTAAGAGATTGTCTACAAAATGCAATGTGGTAAGATGCAATGCTTTTTATTTATTTTAGTAAAAATTACATGTTGACCCACATGTCGTTGTGTTGTGATAGCAATCATAAGTATTTTGAAAAGAACTCAAAATTGTGTAGTAATTTTTTTTGCTACAAGCATGAATGACAATGTAGGATCACTTTTAGTAGTGTTGGACTTCATGCAACACAATCTAAGAGAGGAATAATATTTAAAATTTGAAAACAAGGAACTACAAGTAGTTAGGAGTAATTTTTTATTTGTATGTGGTACCCCAAGCATGCAACTAGTAGTGGTGGCTATAAGGTAAAAAATATCATTGATAGTGTACTAATTTATAGTGTGCATAAATAACTATATATAAGGTGATTCCCAAACCTATATCTCAATAATCTCTCAAAGGTTAATCAAATCTTACACTAAAAGATATTGCAGGATTGGCCAACAAATAGGAAACATACTTGTAATTTTCTTCCCTTGCAATTTATGCTCTACAAAACCTAGGTGGGTTCCCCTTAATTACATCAAATAAAATACACAATGATAACCAATAAATGATGCCTAACAAATAAACTCCCACATTTTGATAAGCATATATAAAATATATCATCCAAGATCCAGGTACAAGAATAATAATTATGAATAAGTTAAAAATAGATTGAGATTTATCATTTTATAAAAATTTCTAAAGTTCAATTAAATTATTGAAATCATATTAGTGCCTATCTATGGCCACAAATTTATAGAGCTATAAATTTCCAATTCATAACATCTAAATATATTTTTATGGTCAATTAAGCATTAACACCTTATGATAATGCAACCTACTTAAGGAAAAAAATGTAATCCTACATAATAAACCATTTATGATAACCATATTCTCAACAAATTCATGAAGGAATTTACTCCATTCACTGAACATAAAGCAATAAATGGAAATGACTTAGTACAAGAAAATTACAAGAACTCAAAATATATTATTATATTATTCAAAATAAATATTACATCACAAGCTAAAGACAATGACATTTTGAATCATACTTTTATATAAGCCACAATCAAAATATACAATGTTGTTATAAACAATTTATGGAGACTCTACATACTATATCCTATTTTAGACCTTATAGACTATTACATCTCACTCAAAGTTACAATCATTAGATTCTTTGACAATGAAACATAGCTCCTCTTTTAAAGATAGAATGAGAATGCAAGATTGCAAGAAAACAACATTTGTAACATTCTACATTTGACAACAAAAACCTTTTTGAAATATAACTATAATAACTCATACAAAAGATATTATCTTCAAAAACCAAAGTCAACAAATCTTATTTAAGTTGTTATAAAAAACATGTGAGCTCGTCCTAATGATGAAAACCAAAATTGGAGTACCTTAACAACATGGTAAATTTAATTTAACCATTGTACTTTTCAAACCATGAAGAATATATTTCTTTTGAAGGCCATGGAAAAGTTATAACTTTTGCAACCTTATTTGAGTGTCATATAACTTGTATCTAATGTTAATTTAGTTTCTTTGTGAAAAGATCTAAACTTTTCTCTAACTTTATCAACTTTTCCAAACTAGTATTGCACAAAACTGAGTTTGCCTCATCATCTGCAAAAGCTAAACCACACAAACTAGGAAAGATATTATTAAAAAAATTCTTCCATTTATCAGATTTCTTGATTTCTCCATTTTCATCAAAAAATTTAGGCATAAATACTTCTCCTAATACCTCAAAATAATTTATATTCTTATTTAGTTAAATGTCCAATTTCTTTAAAAGGAAAATATATCACTTATCAAACTTAACAATTCATGAGTGCTTCTCATCTTTGTAGGGACACTTGAATCAAAATTGGATTGCATGTGTACAACCTCCATCGATGGTATTATTTGAATCCATGTAGTTAATATATCCTTCAAATTGGACTCATTTTACACATGCATATATATTTTTTCTTTCAATTATTGTAATTGGACATTATGCCATTTATTTATTCAAAATTTATGATAATCTATGGCCCAAGATATTATCAACCAAATTGAAAATTTTCTTCTTACCTTCTTCTTTAGCAACCTTATCTACCTCTTTTCTTGGCTTCAACTTTTCTTTCAATCCATTATCTTCAACATGAAATTTTTTCTATCAAACAAATTTGTATCTATTTAGCTAGATTAAGGGCTTCTTGCATCGATTTGATATGATCCTTCTATGATTTCTTGAACACTTCCTATAATTTATTGGTTGTATCTTCATCAAACAATTTAGTTATAACTCCTAGAGATGTAACCTCTGGAGTAGATGTGTCACTTAATCTCTTAAAAATTAAGTTTACTACTAATTTATTGATGAATTTGGCAACTTGAGACTTCTTGTTCTGAAGAAAAATTTCCCATATTGCTAATGCTTCAAAATTAGTGCTAAAATTTGAACCAATATAATTAATCTTCAAACGTTACTACTTCTTCATCAGTATCCTACCTCATAGTTTTTTCAAGAGAAATAATCGAGGCTATTAAAAAAAATAATTATTCTTAAATTTATCATTATCACAACTAGAAGACTTATTCTTATCACCAATATTTTCATTATGCTTTTAAGAATCAATATTAGTATTAGAAGGCTTACTTGAATTTTTAGCTTTCCATGTTTTATTTTCCTTTTGCATGTCACCTTATAACTTATTATTTGGATAATTTTGAAATAAATATCTTCTACAATATATTTCTAATGATTCTTATGAAATTTCACCAATCAACCTTTGAGAGAGTCTCCACCCAAAGAAGGGAAAATAAAATTGATAGATCTCATACATGTTTTGGTAAATATTATAAAAATACAACTCACCTCTCATGAAAAGGATAGAATGCTTGAAATAAAATAAAAAAATATTTCTTACAATTTCTTATCTTTTTAAACAATCTCAGGATCTAACCCACAATAAACTACTAAGGCCCCCAATAGAGTTGCCAATTTGTTAGTTCCAAGACCTATATTTCAATAATATCCTAAAGGTTAACTAATCAAATATTATACTTGAATAAATTTAAGGATTGACCAACAAAGAGGAAACACACTTGTAATTTTTTCTTTACACTCTAGGCTTTGCAAAACCTAGGCCGATTCTCATAATGACATCAATTAAAATATATAATAATAAGCAATAAATAATTTATAATACATAAATTTCCATACATTTTGACAAGGATATGTAATATATATCATGATATTATGATAACTCATTGTTTTCAATTATATCCACATATGAGAAGACTAATAATTATAAATAATTTAAAATTGGCTTGAGATTTATCAATTTAGAAACACTTCTTAAGTTTAACTAGATGCTTGAAATGAGATTGGTGCTTATCTAGGGCTACAAAGTTGGAGACTAATAAATTTCTAATTCATACCATCTAAAATATTTTTATGGTAAATTAAACATTAATACCTCATGATAATGCAATCTACTCAAGACAAACAATTTGATCCTACTTAATAATTAATTTATGATAGAAATATTTGAAGTATTTTGATGAAGGATTTTACTATGGATTCAATGACAAAAAGATATAAATGAAAGAGATTTAGTATAAGAAAAGTGTAAGAATAATTAAATAATCGTTTATTATATTATTCAAAAGAAATATTGCATCACAAGTTAGAGATGATGAAAAATTGAAGCATGGTTTCATATAAGCCTCAATCTAAATATACATTATTATTAAAAATAATTTATACAGACTCTACATACTATTTTATATTTCACACCTAATATAATATTATATACAACTCTAAATTGTAATCCTTAGAATCCTTGGTAATGGAACATTGATCCCCTTTTAAATATTGAATGACCATGCAAGCCTAGGAGAGAATAACACTTACACATTTTATATTTGACAACTAAAACTCTTTGAAATAAAATGGGTGAAACAACTTGTAACAAAATAGATTCCCTTCAAAAAAAAAGGAGGCAAAAAACATTGTTGATGTCATTAAGAACATGTGATCTCATCTTGATTCCAAAAAACCCAATTAGAGTACCTTGATTACATGGTAAAAGTAATTTAATCATTATTCTTTTCCAACCATGAATCATATATTTCTTTTAAAGTCTATGGAAATGTCAAAAATTTTGCAACCTTATTGTATGTATCAAATATATTGCATCTAATGCTTCTTTAGTTTCTCTAATGAAACTATTTATACTTGAATCTAACTTTATCATTTTTTTCAAACTAGTATTGCACAATTTAAGTGAGTCCATATCATCACCTAAAAAAATTTGAACACACAAAGAACCCAAGATATTATTAAAAATTCCTTCCATTTATTAAATGTGTTGACATATCCATTTTCATCCAAAATGCTAGTAATCAATGCTTCTTATTATTCCTCACATAATTCACCTTCTCCTTTAGCTGGATATCCAATTTTCTCTAGAAAGTAGACATATCACTTATCAATCCTAAAAATTCATGCATACCTGTCAACTCTACGTTTTTCATTGTTGGGACTCAAATTTGTATTTTCTTTATAGATTGAGTCCCTTTTCATTTTATGCCAAGTAGCTATATTTTCCAAAGTTTATAGTTTATTTGAGATATCTATCATGGGTTGTGTTCTATCATATTTCTTAGCACAATTGGGTAGAGCATGAAAAATTAGGCCTAGTTTCTTATTAAATTTTTGAATTTTTTTGAAGGGGTGAAAGTTAGTCCTTTGTGGGTTTTCTCCCTCCAACTAGCCCAATTGTAGTTTAGATTTATTTTCCTACATAGTCTAGTTCAACTGGGTTTTCTCATAAATGTGAGTTTACCTATCAATTCTTGCAAATGTAGGAAAAAGTAAAAACATTTAAGTTTTAATCTTGTGAGAATTCATTAGTCGTTTGAACATACCCTTAGTCTCACTTTTACCTAGAACATAGTTAATTTTGTTCACAACCTTTATCTTTGTGGGTTTTTCACTTGCTACCATCTATGTGCATGGTTTTGGTTGGTTGTTAGTCCTATGGAACTTTGATTTTGAATTAGATAAGTCTATATTTGGATAGTTTAGTTGGATTATTTTTCTATTATAGAAAGCTTGTGCCTAAAAAATTTTACAAGAAATTTCATGTGAACCATCTTAATTCTAGTTTCTGATGAATTTTATGTATTTTCAATTACAATAGATTTTCTATCGACTCAGTTAACTTTAAAAATTGGTTAACTCTTAGTGCATGAATGGAGTCCATTTTTCAACATCCACACCTAGTGACATAATATTCCAATTTTTTGGAATTCTAAGTGAAAATTTTATATCCAATGATTTTGTTTGGTTCAATTCTATTTTCTCGCATAATTCCTTTTTATAGACTTTTACTATTCATCTAAACTTCTAGATTGCTAAAGTTCAGCATCCAATTCAGATGCCTTTATCCATAAATCTATTCAATCCCATTTTCTTGCATTTGTACCTTGATGAAATCATCTTGAAGTCATCCCATCTTACTAATGTAGCTATTTTCAAAAAAATTCACCTTAAGTAATTTTTTTATTTATTGGTTCACTTGGTTTCCCTTCTTGATCTAGATTCAAGGTAGAATTTTGTGAATCTTATTCCAACTCACTTTTTCTACGTGAGACAAAAAATGTTAGATTGGTTGTGAATTTTAGGTGAGAATGTTGGAGGCATTTTGATGTATTTAAATGGGTTCTAATTCTCAATATAAGGTTGAACCAAAGGAAATAGAGTGTTCCACCTTTTGGGAGATGGAACCTAGGGACCTATTCCACTATTTAGTTCATTAGAAAACCAAGATCCCTCAACCAAGTGACTCAATTGAGGGAAGGGATTAGTGGTTTCCATGTGTGATTATACGGGGGTTCATCATTAAATGAAGCTTAAAAGGAGAAATAAAAACTCTAATGCACTAAACCCTAGAAACTTGAGAAAATTAAAACAAATTAACAAACTGGAATCAAACATAAAGGTACCTAGAAGAATGATGGGATCCAAGAAAGGTATGCAACCCTAAAATTCTACTTTTTGAAGTGCACTACGACTGATATGCCAAGCTGGGTGATTTAGTCCTGCTACAAGAATCTGGATAGAATTTGGAATCTTTAGGTGACTATGGAGGATCTATAAAAAATAGAAAAAAGGGTATAATGCCACTCATACACCTAGAGGGGAAATTTAGTCCTAGTATTAGGGTTGAATGATATTTGTGTAGCCTCTAGTGGTCTTCTATAGCTTTCATCTTGTCTGATTCTTCAAGTCCAAAAGTTTGAATTTTGGTTTGTAGGTGAGTTTCCATGAAGATTAAAACTTGGAAACTTTGACAACAAAGGATCTTCAAGCTCCAATTCACCTAGATTGGAAAACACACATCAAGAGGGAAAAATGTTGTTTTGTTAGGGAATAGGGGTTTCCCTTGGTCAAACCCCGTTTTGGTAATTAAACCTTGAAATGAAATGAAATAACATCAAGGAATGATGAATAAAAAAATGTAATGTTACAACTCACCAAAACCTTGAAATAAAGATTAAAAACTTATGTGAAATGGATACAATGGATGTGGATCTTGAGTCTTGATCTTTATATGATATAATGCCTTTGAATGCTTGCTTGAATCATGAAAACCTATATCACAAATGTTAGCTCACAAACACACATGATGCATGAAGACTTTGACATGATGCTTGAATCTTGAATGCTCTCTTGATCATAAATTTTCTATAATGCTTGATCTCAAAATTGCTACGATACTTGAATACTTGAATTTCTAGGAGAAATTATATGAAATAACCTTGTATTTATAGTTGTTTATGCTATTTTTTTTTGAAATTACAACACTATAAGTCGATGTTAGATCTAGGATAATAAAATCTTGCCAAGAATTTGATTTAAAATAGGTCCAAGTTAAAGTAAGACTCATATTCCAGGTTGGGCATATGAGTCCCAATGGATAAAACCTAGGACACAAAATCCAAGAAATGTTAAGTTCAATGCAACATTTAAAATTAGGTCCCAAGACCTAGTTGGGACCCATACATCCAAGGTGGTGTATGAGTCCCTGATCCCTAGATCTAGAACACATAACCTCAACTATTAAATTATGATTTACCATTTGTTAAATGTTGGGATTATACTCAGAAAAATGTATTTAATAAGGCCTATGGATGCAAAATAGAACCAATTTCAGCATAAATGAACCCAATTTTAACAGGGAGGGCCCAAAAAAGTGTGAAAATGTAAAGGGATACAATTTTCTACACTCCATTTAGCTCCCACTTTAGTGAGAGGATGAAATTGCTTCAAACTCACACTAAAGTAGACAAATTCGCATCAAGAGGGGTCTAAGTGTACCAATGTTAGTGGGATAGGATGACAACAATAAAGAGGTATGATCAAGCCCCTAGGATCAAAATCCTATGGTAAACCAACAAAGGCACAAAAGAAAGTGCATGTGAATGATGTATGAAGCAAGAAAAAGGTACAAGCATACATTGTCAAAGACATAAAGAAAAAAGTAAAGGAAAAAGAGGGGTGGATCAAGCCTTGATTATTTATCCAACATGATGTGTATCAAGCGTTAGATGGTTATCCAGAAAATGTTTACAAGTGGAACACAATGTCCACTATGCAAAAAAATACACACTCAAATGGGCTAGTAGAATTTGGTATCCACTAGGTGAGCCCCCAATCAGAAGCATACGCACATAGCCGGTATGTGCCCAAAAGGAAAAGCAAGTGGCTATGGGAAATTCATGCCTATGATCAGCTCCCATACATACTAACCATACCAAAGCTATACCTATTGATAACTTTGATAAGGTGCAACACAATAAAAATAATAGAATCCATGAGGCAAGAAAAATTTTGTATGCTAACACCCATGAACGAACAAGATGGCTCAATAGGAAAGCAATGTGTGTTATACAAGGTGGCCATAAAATAGTTATTGTAAATGAAAAATAGTGTAAGGTATGCTCAAAGGTATTTTTATTAGTTCATGTAAGGTCTCAACCTAGGGAGAATCATGCCTAATGTCTCCAAGAGAGGACCAATCAAAGAATAGAAGATTCACAACTTAGGGAATGTAGTGTGTCGCATCAAGCCACTAAGAGGAACATAATATGATAAGAGATATCATGCTCTTGAAGGAAATCATGCCCAATGTCATCACCAAGAGAAAGATGCATCGCATGAAGTAAGAAGACCACACTATGAAACATGAGTTATAATTGAAATGCACAAGAATAATGCCAATGTATGCCTTCACTTTAAAGAAATTGCTAAACACCATGCTGTGAGCAATTACTTTAAAGTAGCAAATAATAAATGCTAAGAATAAAAAGGAAATGAGAGATTATTTGGAAATCCCTATTCCAAGTCATATGTTTCCAAATGAAGCTATGTCATGAACAGGGGTAACCTCGAAAATGAAATCCCAAAATCACATAAGGGATCCACTAATTTGGGATCAGTATGTCTTTGCTACAATGTTGTTAGAGAGCTCAAAAATGTCATCATTCCCCAAATACTCATGGAACAGGAAGAATGATACAAAGAGAGTGAAAACAAAGAAAAAAAATTGGGTCAACATGGAAGAGACCTAAATTTCTCAACACCTTGCATCATCCCCAAAAGGAAAACACAAGACAAAGAAAAGATAAAGGAAAAGCTTTTGGGTCAACATGGAAGAGACCTAAATGCCTCAATGCTTTGCATCATCCCCAAAAGGAACACTACGGGGAGATTACATTATGCACATGCAATCACACACAAAAAAGAAAGAAAAAAAAAATAGTAAGGCACATGTGAGTCAACCTAAATAAATTCATCTGCATCCCAATTTTTATCATCATATGCGGAAGGAAGACAACTATCTAAAGGGACAATAGTGAGTGTGGTACTAGGACAAGGCTATCTAATTCTTGTCCCCACTATACAGTGCAAGATAAGAATGAGCCAAGGTAGGTGATGAGAATGAGCTCCTTTCTTTTTTAAATGATTTGAAATGAATGTAAAGCATATAATAATAAGAATATTATGATCCTACAACTATTACATGGCAAGGAGCGGATGGGTACCATTTTAAGGGACTATTTTTATGATATCAAACCTTTTAAATGTTTGTTTTAAAGAATGACACTCATTGGTACTATATCCAAGAACTTTATGATATCGACAATGAGACATGTTTGTGTTCTTAGGATTTGGTTTTGGATTTTCACTCATGGGTGGTAATTTTATAAGTCCCTGAATTTGAAGTATGTGCAAGGTTCTTTTAGTTTCAAACATTGGACAAGGGAATTTTAGCTTCTTTATTTTGTAAGCTTGTCGTTGCTTGGTAGATTCACCAATTTATTGAGGAGGACCTAAGATGATCCTATCATCCTTATCATTGTTACAAGCTATTGGATGTTCTTTAGGAAGAAGGACACTTATGTTGGGAGGAGGATCTTTGTATCCTATCCCTTTGGTTTCTTTAGTTGGTAATTGCTCTAAGAGTTTATGAATTTCATGTTCGCTTGTTGTATCACATCCTTGCTTAGTTAATATCATAAATCCTTGGCCATAAGTATCTTCTAAGTTGATGGGAGTGTTGGTCACTTTGTTAACATAGGATTGATGCACTTGATTAGAGGAACTAGGATCACTTATTGTAGGGAGCTTAGGCTTAGTTTGTGTCTCAATTTCAAAATGTAAAAGATGACACATCTCAAGTTGTATTGGTTGTTTTTGTTGGTAGATGGTCAACTCTCCCCTCATGATTCATGACATGGACTAACCACCTCCCATGGATTTGTTAACTCTAGTTGTTGTACTGAGCATTAACATGTCAATTTTTTGGTGCAAGGGTAGCCATGGGGCCAACAATTGGTATCATAGCAAAAGGTTATGGGTTCAAATCCCCTCAAGTAATACTAAGGGGGAGATTGTTGGCAGATGGTCAGTACTACCCTCAAGATTCGTGACATGGACTAGCCACCTCCTATGGATCTATTAACTCTAGAAGTTGAATCGGTCATTAACAGGTCAATATTTTGGTGCAATGACAACCATGGGACCAACAATTTCATGGAGGGATAAAAGGATGCATTAGTCTCAAGGTTTTTAAGGAAATCATGTATGAAGTTGTTTATGTTGACATCATATTCTCCTATGATTCCAACTTCACGAGGAGGATATACGATCGGAGTTGATTGAGCATGAGTGGGTTCAATTTCATTAGGATCGTTTCCAAAACCACAACTTGACACATCCACTAATGATGTCAAGGACATCCAAAATTTACCAAAGCATATATCCATGATGAAATGTAATGCAATGACTCTGAATGAAATGTATAGATGTAATTTTCAGATTCTAAACAAGTTAATTTGTTGATTATACTATGCAAAAATCTAAAAAAGAAATGTTGTAAATGCAATTTTTTGAAATTAAGCTATGCACTAAATGAACCCAATTAAGCTAAGTCTAATGAAATGAATGAAATAGGAACTCAACAAAATGAAACAAAGAACAGATAACTGTAAGTAAATAGAAGCCCATAAATGAAGTTTTAAATGTTGTAAAGTGTAGATTTAGATCTGATTTAGGACTAAATCACCTAGATGGGCGAATGAGTCCCAATTAGGGTTTCTAGAAGGTTCAAATAGTGAAAAATAGACTACACGGGATACCTAGAAATCTACAAAAACCACCTATACAAGGACTAAATCACCCAAGTTTGTGATTATGTCCTAGATTAGGGTTTCCAGAAAGTTCATATAGTGAAAAAAGTCAACATAAAATACCCAAAAATTTGGAAAAATCCCCTATACATTGACTAAATCACCTAGGTGGGTGAATGAGTACCAGATTAGGGTTTTTAAACCAAATTCAACAAATTCTGAGTTGATGTTAATTTTTCTAAGTTGTATGTTGACTTGACTATTTATAATTATAGTTTTCCAATAAAATTTAATGATGCGAGATGCAAAAAAAATGCAACCAATATGCACTTTTCACTAATGCAAGATTTAGAAGCCCCAAATGCAATTAAACTAACGCAAATCTAATGCAAAGTTAATGTAATCTAGATCTAGGACTACAATGTTCTCCAAATCAAAAATTCAAGGATCCAAAGGTCAAGTTCACCAAAATGAACCAAAGGAAATAGGGTGTTCTACCTTTTGGGAGATGGAACCTCAAGACCTATTTCACTCTTTATTTCATTAGGAAACCAAGATTTCTTAACCAAGTAACTCAATTAAGGGATGGGATTACTAGTTTCAATGTGTGATTAAATGGGGGTTCACCATTAAATGAAGCTTCAAAGGAGAAATGCAAACTCCAATGCACTAAACCCTAGAAACTTGAGAACATGAAAATAAATTAAAAAATTGGAATCAAACAAAAAGCTTCCTAGAAGAATGATGGGATCCAAGCAAGGTCTACAAGTTTGAAATTCTACTTTTTGAAGTCTATTGGGATTGATACACCAAGATGGGTGATTTTGTCTTACTACAAGAATCTAGGTAGAATCTAGAATTTTCTAGTGATTGTGCAGGATCTATAGAAAACTGAAAAAAGGGTATACTGGGACTCATACGCCCAAAGGGATGATTTAGTCCTAGTATTAGTGTTTTACTGATATTTTTGTAGCCTCTAGAGGTCTTATATAGCTTTCATCTTGTTCAATTCTTCAAGTCTGAAAGTTTGAATTCTGGTATGTAGGTGAGTTTTCGTGAAGATGACAACTTCTTGACAACTTTGACCAATTTTGCAACTTTTTCAACAAAGGATCTTTGATCCGTGGACATTTTTAGTGAAAATTGAAGTGTCTTATTTTTCTCCATAATCAGCACCATCAGAAATATCTCAGCATCCTGATTCCAACGCAACTCGAACGGAGCGAAAAGGAGTCCGTTTGCACGAGTTATAGCTAGTCAAACCTTTGGTCAAACTGGGAACAAAGGGCATTCAGGAAGCAAAAAAATGAATGTTTCAGAAGTCAACAGAAGCAGCATCAAGTCAAAGAGCTCATCGAGATGATTCCGACGGTGTTCGTTTCGTCAAAATCCGACATCGTAGGCGCAAGTTATCGTCAGTGAAAGATCGTGCTATGAAGGGTTGACTTTGACTGTACGGATGCTGACGTCAACATTCCATACCGTACAGACTGTGAAGTGGCCGAACTGAAATTTGACATGTGGCTTCCATGTCATCATTGTATGGACCAATCGGATCGTGACACGTGGCAGTCCGTACATTCGTACACATAGTCAGCGTTGAGGTGGCAGCATGTTCAGCATCCAGTCAGCATTCCATACACCACGTCATCATCCGAGTCAGATTGTTCAGCGAATCGTATTGTGACACGTGTACTCGGAGTCAGCGAATACATCAGCGATGACGCGTCACCATCAGCGAATTAGCATTCGACACGTGGCTCAGGTACCTCTCCATTTTCCATCGGCGAATTGGAGCTTGCCACGTGGCACCCTCCTGGTGCGACACATGGCAACAGTTTTTCCTCCCTCTCCGCGGTGGTTGTCAATTTGTTAAAAATGTTTGTTGGGGGATTCGAACCCCCAACATACAATCTCCAGACTTAGAATGCTACTGTTCCACCAAATCCGTGGCTTTTACTATTGATAGCAGCGGTTTGTTTTTGTTACAAAGCGGCCGGAAATTGGCTATTAAAAGCCAGCAGCCGGGGTTGAACCCCCGACCGCCGGCCTACTAAAATCTATAGCCACCAATAAGCCATTTGCGGGCTTTAAATTATTATTGGCGTCGGTCTTATTTAACAAAGGATGAAAACCGATTGCCTTTTAAATAAAACAAACTCCCCAAATTTGAAATTTAAACAAACCTATAATCCTTTTAAAGGATTAAATAAAAACTAATTAAAATCTCCTAAGCCCGAATAATGTTAAATTGAAAGGCTTAAATGAATTTATGGAGATGTATATATAAATAAAGGGAGATTATAAAAGATTTTTATGTATTTTGGAGAGATAAGGTGGATTTGGAAAATATTTTGTAAATCAATTGGTTAGTAACCAATTTGAGCAAATTTTATGTATTTAAAGGGGTCTTGAGGTGAGAGTAAGGAAGTTTCTTTCAGGTGACGAAGTCTTGAAGCTGTGGAGATAATCGAAAGAGAGGTCTTGTAGAGATTCCATTCTTGCACGTCAGAGCACTGTTATGCTGCCGAAGTGCTTGGAGAATGATTGTGGTGCTTTGTAATTGATTTTGGAGTTAATCGGATCGGTCTCTCTATTGGAGTGGACCCGGAGACGTAGTCACTTTCGTGACGAACTCCATTATCAAACGTTGTTTGCACTTCTCTTCTTCTCTCTTTCTGTTAAAATCACCTTGTTATTACTTTCATTCTGTTATTTCCTTAAGTTAATTTTGATTTAATTAACTTGAAATAATCATTGTAAAAGCATTGTAAAAATTAAGCATTCATTTCTGCAATTTAGTCTAGATCCTATCTGAGATCACCCTTCCTCTCCTAAGGCTCAAGGTTGATCTTCTCATCCCCGCCACTCTTCTCCTCAACCACATTCTCATGATTCCCCTATTAGGGTTAGAAGCAGATATCTAATAGTTAAATGCAGATTTGATCAATAAAACAAAGAAATAAAACACAAAAAATTATAGCAGAAACAAGACAACACAAAGAATTTAACATGGTTCACCCAATCTGGGCTAAATCCACAAAACCACAACCATCCAATGATTTTATTATCCAGTGCAAAACCTATTACAAATTTGCAAATAATCTCTTTTTCTACATATTGTAACACCCATCCCAACCCCTTTTAACAAGCCTTTTAGAAGCTTCTAGAAATTAGAGTTTTTACAAAGTCAATTTTTTTCTTTTTTGATGATTTTTCATTTTTTGTCGACGATGCGAAAAAAATGTGAGGATACATGTTGGGGTGTATAGTATAGCATGATCAGTCACCACATACCAAGAATCTCCTACTTGGAGACTGATCAGGATCCACACTAACACAATCTCCCACTTGGAGATTGATCCTAGATGACACTGTTGTACTTACAGCTCCCACTGGAAATAAGTACCTTGGACCCTACTGCTTTGTTATACCTGAATTCAACCCTGAAGGCCAACCAAAGCTGAAGAGGGGCTTAGCTTCTCCTTTGACACTGCCTTCATAAACATATCCGCTGGATTGGTATTTGTATGTACCTTTTCCAACTTGACCTATCCATCTTCCAACACTAACCGCATGAAATGATATCTCAATTGTATGTGTTTGGTTTTAGAGTGCAAGGAAGAATTATTTGCAAGATGTATAACACTCTGGCTATCTATAAATAAATAATTTTTAGCCTATTTTTTTCCCAATTCTTCCATGAAAAGTTGTAGCCATATCATCTCCTTTGCTGCCTCTGTTGCAACAACATACTCTATCTTCGTGGTGGATAAAGAAGCCACCTTTTGCAACCCAAAAATACAACTCACTGTTGTCCCACCAACTGTAAATACATAACTTGTGGTACTCTACCTGGTATTTATATCCCCTATTAAATCTGAGTCAACTTAGCCTTTTAAATTAGTATTAGAGCCCCTAAAACATAAACATTTATTGGATGTACCTCACAAGTACCTAAGAATCCATTTTACCGCATTCCAATGCTCAATACCAGGATGACTCATATACCTACTAACAACTCCTACAACATGTGCAATATATGGTCTTGTGCATACCATGGTGTACATTAAACTACCTGTGAACCAAGATTCCAAACCTACATAAACACTATATTAGATCAAATGTAATTTAGTATCATGATTCCCTAATAAATCCATTTGAATTGCAAAACAAAGAAGTGAAATGAAGAACATAAACATGCATAAACAGAAGATGTTAAATCTTATTCAAAAGCAAAGAAAAATCTTAATCTCTTGGGGGAGTTGGTGTCAATTTGATGTGGAAATTGACCCTTTCCCAACTCCTATGCAAGCTTTGTTGATTTGATGAAGATGTGATCCACTTTGTTGATGGTTGAAGTGTGCTCCAAGATAAAAATCTGCATAACCTAGCTAAGACTTTGATGAATTGGATGAAATATTGCTATGGATTTGAGTATAATAACTTTGCTCAAATTGTGGATGATAAAATGAGGAAAGATACCTCTTATTTATAGAATGAAAGGATGGAGAAATGCCCAAAATGGAGCAATGTGGGACTAACATTCAACCAATGGCAAGGTGCCACTTGTCCAAATGTGAATAGATGGAGGATGTGCACATTTTCATGAATGTTCCCATAAATGTAATTATGTGATATTTGAAAATGGTGAAATGACATGTAAGAGGGAAAAGAAATGCCTTAAATGCCACTTGGCTCAAGGAAAAAGGACTTGTTAGGTGAAGTAAATGCCTTGTTGGAAGGACAAAGTCCATTTGGATTTTGAATTCAAATTTGAGGGAATATTCCTCCATTATGCCATGATGAGGGAAAATAGAGATTTAATAAATAAATTAAATCTATTTTCATGTGCAAGTGGCAAAAGCTAGAGGATGGGACATGGATGAGGATTAAATTAATAAAAGGTTAATTAATTTGATGAAGGATTAGATGATGTGACAAATTTGACTTAGATTTATAGGTTAATTTAAATGAAATATGAGAAGAATGTGATGCAAAGATTAATTAAATAAATATTTTTGATTTATTTAATTAAAGGGATGAAGTTAGATTAAATTAAATAAGGTTTTAGTTTATTTGATTTAATAGGTGGACTTTAGAGATTTAATCAAATAAAATGAATTATTTAATTAAATAGTGATAATTAGATCAGATTGGTTGATTTAATTAACAAGGGAGAAAAACTTAACTGGATAAAATGATTTATTTAATTAAGAGAGAAAAATTAATGAATTTAATTAGATAAGGGTGTTCGATTAAATGCTTAGACTGAAAGGTGATTCGTAATGAAATGGTGTTAGTAGTTAGGATCAAGTATGTCGGTATATTGTCCATGTCTACATTTTTCCCTCTTTGAAGTAAAGTACTCATTGCGTTGATTCAAAGAATAAACTGTCTCTATAAAAAGACAAAAAAATTTCCAATTTCAAAATTTACCCCAATGCTGCCCTGGCGAAGGAAATATGCTGACATACTGCTCCCTCGAGAGATCAGATGAAAAGCTTGATTTTTGGGTGATCTCACGAAAAAAGAGGACAAAGTGCCCGATGGGTCCAGAAAGGCTCTAGGAAGTCAAAAAACACAAAAAGACAATAAAAAATGGTACGAAATGGCCTCTAGATAGAGAAAAACGGGACTGAGGGACCAAAATCCTAAAAGGATAGCCAAACATAGTAAAAAAACCCTAATTTTTAGGCTTAAATAGGCCTCAAGGGGCCATTTCCAATTCATTTTCACACCTAGCCTTTAGAGATTTTGCGATTTTGAGCTTTGACACCCTAACGAGATGGTGCAATGACAGCTCTCGATGTACATTTTTGACCAAGTTTGGATGTACCAGAGACTTCCTAGCATTGGACCACTAGTGAGTCAACTTGACCCGAGCTTTGCTTTTCATTTTTTGTGATCATTAAATGCATTTAAAACTAGGTCTTTAGGTGCGATGCTATATTGCACCACTCAAAATTTTAAACTTTGCTACTCGGTGTTCAAACTACACTGCCATTGCAAGATGGACTGCCGTGGTGTTGTTTGTAGTTTGGGGTCAAACTTCAAACTTCGACGCCTTTGTGAAGTGCACCGCCATGGTGCAGTTTAAAATTAGGGCTCTTGGTTAAAGTGTTGTGCTTTACCAAAGTGCACCACCATGGTGCTATTTAGAGGTTTGAAGATTCCAGTGTCACAGTTTGCAAATTTTAAATTGCACCGCCTTCATAGGTTGCGACACTGGGGTGATTTTCTAAACGTTGAGATTAGTTTGGACAAATATTTTTTGATGAATTTTAACATAGTGACTTTTCCTAATGCAAGAAGAGGTGAGAGAGATCTATTCACGCGAGCATAGGTCTCAAGAGATTTTTAGATATTTGTGTGATTTGACCAAGAAGGAGCTGGAGTGCTGAGGAGAGATGGGGCTTTGGTACATCACCTATGCACTACCTATGTAGACACACTTGGGAATGATGACAACACTTGCTAAGAGGTGGCATAGTGAGACCTCTTCTTTCCACTTTCCAACTGGTGAGGCCATAGTCACGTTAGAGGATGTGTGGCAGATTTTGAGATTACTTATCCATGATGAGTGGGTGATCTATGACACAACTGCCGAGATAGATGCTTGCTATGTTTTCTTAGAGACCGATTAGATTATATTTTACAAGGGGAAAATTGAGCTAAAGCACCACAGGGCCCTGGCCTCACCCTACCACTTGGTTATTGCTGCGATTATATCAAGCCTCGTTGCCCCAGATCGGCGAGGCTGATATTTTAGTCCTTGATGGGGGCTTGCTTGGGAGTAGATGGTTTGATGGTGACTAACACTTTTTGCATGGGGCCCAATTTTGCTAGCCTCCCTTTATAGAGACCTTCACGAGTTTGCATACCTAGACGATAAAGCACTTGGGGAAAGAGTTACACTTTTACATATCTGGGCATGGGAGCACATCCCTATGCTTCATCCATGAGTTGTTCTAGTGCTGATGGAGCTAGATGATCCATTGTTTGGTGCTAGAGGGGAGGCCTTTCTTTCACTAACACTAGAGAGCATAGGATCCCTCATTTGAGGAGGGTCCTTGATGACATGTGTGTGTTCATGTGGCGACCCTACCTTGGACAGCCAACCTGGTTCGATGATGCACAATTGTTATTTTCTGCTCTCCAAGACTGCTTGATGCAGGGGTGAGAGCATACTATGATAGAGATGTACTTGTCAGGTAGGGTCCAACATCAGTTCATGGAGCCACAAGATAGGCTAGATGATGGTTATGTGGCCATTTTTGTGAGGACAGTGAGCTAGGGTTCCTAGGGACGATGCATACCTACCCATGAGCCATTAGAGAGCTTTAAACAACTGGTGGCCCAGTCGTGGCCATATGACCAGGGAGAGGCAGATCCAAGAGTGACACATGCATACAGAGATTGGTTTTGGCCACCTCTATGACTCATAGTTCCAGGTGTACCATCTACTTGACGAAGACCCATAGGTAGGGTGTAGGCCGAGGTTGGGGAGCATAGGATTAGGATCAGAGAGGTCGCGGGCCACCACTAATGTACCAGGTACAAGATCGGGCAGTTCAAGATCAACCGGTGTAGGATTAGCCAGTGGGAGAGCAGAGGTAGGAGCAGGATCTAGGGCACCATGATAGGGTCCCGACACCGCCTAAGGATGGGGAGCAGGATCAGCCCCAGGCGCAGCCACCACCATAGCTAGATCCCAGGGATGGGTAGATTTTCCAGCGACATGCCTAGGTATAGGCACTGATAGTGGAGAGAGATTAGGCTAGGGTCGAGCGGGACTAGGCCATTTTGTAGAGGCAGGCCACAAAGTTATAAGTGGCAACAAAGATGGGTTGCTGACAATAGCTAGAGGGCATGGCCTCCTGCTCCTCTCAGAACATAGTATCACTCTAGGCTTATAGAGAGGCTTTCTGAGAGGCCAATTACTATAGGATGCACTACCATTAGGCTATGCCAAGAGCAACTAAAGTGCCAAAATTTTCATAGAGGACTAGCCACAGGCTACCAAAGCAGCATGAGGAGAGAGTAGGTGGCAAGGGAAGTAGCCAAGAGGGCTAGGAATTTATTTTTGATTAGAGACAGTATTCTTTTTGCACCCTTTGGG
This sequence comes from Sequoia sempervirens, assembly GCA_007258455.2. Classification (NCBI taxonomy): domain Eukaryota; kingdom Viridiplantae; phylum Streptophyta; class Pinopsida; order Cupressales; family Cupressaceae; genus Sequoia; species Sequoia sempervirens. The sequence continues at coordinate 28,411 of VDFB02373655.1, forward strand.
CTTGTTTTTGATAGCCCCATGGGCTGATTGTACTTATTGACATATACTTGTACATTGATCCAATTTTTTGTATCATGATAGTACATACCTTGATGATATATGAGATGATGATTTTGATGTGATATATTATGTCCTACTTTATGCATTATGGATGCTTTATCTTCTATATGCGTATGATTCTATATGATGATGCAATGTGATGTATGATGTTATGTGATGCAGTGATTGATGGATGGATGCATTTCTTTTTTAGTATCGTTTAATAAATTTTTTATGATGATTATGTATGGATGACCAGTGCAAATGTTATGCAGTGTTATCACTAAGACTAACAAACCTATATTTATGCAATGTTTTGTAGTTTCCTCATGTATGATATGCATTTTATGGTGTTATGGATATGATGTTTTGATATGATGATGTTTTATGATATGATGGTTATGATATGCAAATGGATGCTTATATGTATTAATGGGATGATGTTTATACAATGTTATGGTATGAAAATGATATGGTGGATGTAAATGACGCTTATGGGATGATATGATGATGCAAATTTTTTATGATGTTATGAGATAATGCTATGATAATGCAAATGTTTTATGATGGTATGTGCAGGATCATGATGGGCCAAAAAGTGAAAATATGATGGGCATCACTCCACGCTTATGGAGAGGCTGTCCGAGAGGCCAATTACTACAGGATGCACTACCATCAGGCTATGTTGAGAGCAACTAAAGTGCCAAAATTTTCATAGAGGACTAGCCACAGGCTACTAGAGTAGCATGAGGAGATAACAGGTGGCAAGGGAAGTAGCCAAGAGGGCTAGGCATTTATTTTTTATTAGAGAAGGTATTCTTTTTTCACCCTTTGGGCTTGTTTTTGATAGCCCCATGGGCTGATTGTACTTATTGACATATACTTGCACATTGATCTGATTTTTTGTATCATGATAGTACATACCTTGATGATATATGAGATAATGATTTTGATGTGATATATTATGTCCTCCTTTATGCATTATGGATGCTTTATCTTCTATATGCATATGATTCTATATAATGATGCAATGTGATGTATGATGTTATGATGTGATTAAGTGATTGATGGATGGATGCATTTCTTTTTCAGTATCATTTTATGAAATTTTTATGATGATTATGTATGGATGACCAGTGCAAATGTTATGCAATGTTTTGTAATTTTCTCATTTATGATATGCATTTTATGGTGTTATGGATATGATGTTATGATATGATGATGTTTTATGATATGATATGATGGTTATGATATGCAAATGGATGCTTATATGTATTAATGGGATGATGTTTATACAATGTTATGGTATGCAAATGATATGGTGGATGTAAATGATGCTTATGGGATGATATGATGATGAAGATGTTTTATGATGTTATGAGATAATGCTATGATAATGCAAATGTTTTATGAGGGTATGTGCATGATCATGATGGGCCAAAAAGTGGCAATATGATGGGTATCACTCCAGGCTTATGAAGAGGCTATTCGAGAGGCCAATTACTACAGGATGCACTACCATCAGGCTATGCCGAGAGCAACTAAAGTGCCAAAATTTTCACAGAGGACTAGCCACAGGCTACCAGAGTAGCACGAGGAGAGAGTAGGTGGCAAGGGAAGTAGCCAAGAGGGCTAGGCATTTATTTTTGATTAGAGACAGTATTCTTTTTGCACCCTTTGGGCTTGTTTTTGATAGCCCCATGGGCTAATTGTACTTATCAACATATACTTGCACATTGATCTGATTGTTTGTATCATGATAGTACATACCTTGATGATATATGAGATGATGATTTTGATGTGATATATTATGTCTTCCTTTATGCATTATGGATGATTTATCTTCTATATGCGTATGATTCTATATGATGATGCAATGTGATGTATGATGTTATGATGTGATGCAGTGATTGATGGATGGATGCATTTCTTTTTCAATATCATTTTATGAAATTTTTATGATGATTATGTATGGATGACCAGTGCAAATGTTATGCAATGTTATTGCTAAGACTAATAGACCTTGGATAAACCAATATCCCCACTCTTGGACAAATTCCATGGCATCGTATGACAACCTGAAACCAATATCACCTGTGAGTTGATTAATAATGGCATAAAAAATGCATCATTGACTCTTTTACAATGTTTCTCCACCTTCTTAAGCTCTAGTTGGTCATAATATTCCTAGAATTTCTTCTGATTTGGGCCATCATCCATTGAACCTTTAGCATTTAACCTGGGAAACCATCCCATCCTTGTAGCACAATATATGAGATATGAAGATATATAGAATGTCTTTGTTTCTATTGCATTGAGTAGTTGTTCATGAATTTTATCTAAAATTATTTGTCCCCAATCCAGAAATTGCTTTCCCTCTAGAATCAATTGAATGAATGGAAACATCTTGTGTTCAAAGATACAAGATTTTTCCTTGCTAAATACTCTTGCTAGCAATGTCATCATATCCCAAATTTCCTTAGAAAATTTAGACCTCTTAGGGTTAGATGTCACCTTTTTTACTAATTTCTTCTTTGTCTTAAGCCACCTTTTTTTAATAATTCTTTTGTTCCCATCAAAATCCTTTTCCTAGAGTTTAAGTGAATCATCCTCTATCATAATATTGAGATTGTGATAAGGAGGAAGATCAAACACTAGTTTGATCATTTCTAGGGTTAAATCAATTATTACATTACTCCATGAATCAATGCATTTCCTTTGAGTAGGATTGTATGTGTGTGAAGTAGTTAAGATGAACTCAATATGTTGCACAACAATACAAAAAATACCTACATGATCTAACCCAAAAGTATCTTTGCAAAAATGGTCCAAATCAATGTGTCCCACAAGTGTATCAGTGATATTCATGACATAAAATTTGAACTTAGATGGTACTTGGGTCCCTTGGAACTTATACTTCATTGTAACAGGAACTTGTTCTGGTTTTAACCTCTTGGCCTTTGTTCCCTTTGATGTTCCTTCAATGGGAACTTCCTCCTATGAATCATACATTTGTTAATTATCCTGAAATACTAACAATTATCAAGAAAATAAAAGCCATGTGAAGAGAAATTTAACACAAGCATTCATATTATATCACCATCCATTCAAGATAAAATTGCATTCAACAAGTTAATTCAGCATCTTAGAACTAGTTTTAGGTTTGGGACAAAACCAAGAACTTGACCATTCTAAGCATAAAATTGAACTCTATTGAAAGTCGAAATTAGGTCCTAACTCAACAACTATACCTATAGTGATGAACACATTTAGTGTCATTCTACAGTCTGATCTCGTAATGTGTTCGAGAATCAAGATCACTCCTTTACTAATTAGTGATACTTAACAGATGTAGTTAATGAATGTTTCACTCTAGGTTCCAATCCTGATCATGAATTGGAAGTTGAGATCTGGTTGTGATTTGGAACTAGACCCTAAAAGGAGGAATAAGTGTAAGTAACTTCTCGAGCTCTGATCCTAATAAGATATCAAGAATCAGGGTCAAGACTTAGTTATGGACCAAACCTTAAGTATGCATAGTGGAAATAGGCTAGCTTTGAGTTTCAATCTTGAAATTGTATCAGATGTCAAAATTAGAGTTATACTAGGTCATGGTACTTTAACGATATGTCAAAGGTTTGGTGTTGATCTAATTTTTGATCCTAATGGTTATGTGAGGATTAGAATCAGGTCATGGAGTGGTACTTTTTAAAAAACCTTTAACATTCTAAGGCAATGATCTGATCCCTGATCTTGATAGAACATCAAAAGTTAGTATCAAATCAAGTGAAGAGATAGACTCAGATGTTGGTAAAAACATTAGTTTAGTTCTAATTCCTTATTTTGATAAGATATTGGGAATCAAGAATCGAACAATCATTAATAAACGAAGGCAAAATAGATCTAACAATATCCTTAAATTATGACTTCAGGATCAAATTGTGGTTGCGATTCAAGATTTTTTATTTAAAATAGTTGAAATTTGAAATTTATCAATTCAAATGCACGTTTGACCAAGCAGTATGGAAAAACCCTTGAAAACTAGGGCACGATAAGATGAAAAATCCCACAAATATAAAACAAAATAAAATGTGAGAGAAAACCCTAATGCAGAAAACCTAAATCAAATCTAGCGAAACAAAACCAAAGGGTTTGACAACAAAGGAAAAATGCACCAATGGGTTCCAAGGAAAAAAAAAAACCCAAAAAGAATAAACGAGAAAAGAAAACAAGAAAGAAAACATGTGAAAACATGAGCAAACCAAACACAGACAAAGAAAACAAAGATTAAAAAAACATAGGGAAAAACCCCCTACCTCAAAATGCAACCAAGAATCTGATAGCATAGTGAGAAAATGTAGTGGCTTCTCAAACCCTAACCCTTGGCATTTCTTTGGTTCATTCTGTCAATCTATACAAGCCAAAATAAATAGAAATCGAGGAGAGGTGGGAATAAAAACCCATTCATGTTTGTGAATGCTTAGAAATTTAATGTGGGTTAGTCGGGCCTCTAGATCGGGGCCCATGGAGTCATTAATGCATAGTCGCAAGAAGGAAGGTAAGTGGGAGTCGAGATCAGGACATGAAATGACATTGAACTTTGAATAGGTGAAAAGTTCAAGTGAAGGTCCAAGGTCTGAACCATGAAAAACAAAGACAAAGTGAGAACAAGAATCGGGTGAAGACACGAAAAAATAACTTTGGAAAATTTATTGGTTCAACTTCTAGTCTGATGTTCGATCTCGAAAAACACAAAGAAAGTCAAAAGTCAAGATCAAGATGGAGATAGGAACAAGAACTTTAGAAAATTTCTTATTTCTAGTTTTGATCCGATGTCTTATTCTAACACACAGGAAGAAACACATAAAAGAAGTAGAATTCAAGATTGGGATGAAAACAAAAGCTTACACCTTCAAGGGTGCAAGATAACGGTTTGGATCCAAAACCTGAATTTGACAGAACAAAGAAAAACCCAACGAAAATTGTGGGGATCAGGATCATAACACAAACAAGAAATTTTACTTTAGAAAGTAACAAGTGTGAATTTCATTCCAAAACCGAAACTCAAAAAACAAAAGAAAACCAAGACTTAGGAGAAAAAGAAACAACTCATAAGAACCGAACAGGAATGCCAATGACAAAAGAAACAAAAGGGGGACTCCCTTAATCACTTCATGTTATCATCTATACTATCATTTGCATGAATGAATGCTATATGTACAAATATAGAAACTTGTGTGGAGGTATAGTATTATGGTTGTAGTGTGTATTTCTTTGTAAATTCAATAAATGAAATGATGCTATGAAGTGGAAACATGTTCTTGCATAACTTGAACTAGGAGTCCAAGCATCAATCTATATGTGTATTCCTTGCATACTCATAGACCACATGATCACAAAAATTCCTATAAACTGATACATGGAATCTTATCACTAAGTAATTCACACTTTGTTTACTTATTTCCCATCTTTTACACTATAGGTCACTGTCTTGTATTTGCTAAATTCCATAATTTATTTCCAATTGCATGTGTACTAACCATGTATTGGAAAATTTGAAAAAATTTCATGCCACCACAATGAACACATGTGCCATCCAAACATGTTTTCTTGTAAAAATTTGACCATCCACTCTTTCACATAAAATGGTAGATAAGAAATCCCTTGAAGATCTAGGTGGAGGCTTTTTATTACATTCCTATAAAACATTGTTAGTATGCATATCTACACATACACATTGATAAACATCATAATGGTTAGAAAAGTTAATATGTACTCTACAAAAACAAATAGTGTGTGTGTAATTTATTTTTGACATAAAAATTCTTTGGCATTTCAAAAAACCTTTGAAATTTTTTAACTTGAGGATACATCCCTACAAATTTAGCACAAAATTGGGTTTTAGTGGTATCCAAAAAATGCTTTGGATGTGGCTCATGGATTTGACAACCAATTCTCCTTCTTACAACATCTATTTGATTGGGAGAAACCCTTGTGTTATTCTTCCAAAATTATTGTATTAGATATCTCAAGGCTTGAACAATTTCTTTATCTTTTCATGGTAGTCTACCCAAAAATGCACATAACTCATTGTTATTTGTATCCTCCACTCTTTCATACTTTATTTTGTCTCTCATTACAGACGTTCTACTTATCTTCAAAATTTTACTCATATTTGAAAGGATCATCTTATTCCTAGTTTGATTGTTTACCAATGTTGATTTCATACATATTGTGTGGCATTACTATCTTTCATATGTGAGGTAGAACCCACACTCTCATATGCACTCATTAGATTCTTTATAATGGATTTATCATTCGAGTCATCTGATGCTATTAGGCCAAGAATATTTATGGTGGGCCTAGAATTTAGTTGCCTCATCATTTAAACAAATACTTGACATGTTCCAACCTCATTTAGCTTCTCAAAAAATAATCTGCATATCCTCTTCACATATCTTTGAAATGTACATTTTGGAATCTTATCAGCCATTGGTTTCAAAATATTAGCATCAATATCAATCAAATATTTAGGTTTTCTATGCAAAAATCTAGGAGTTCTCAAAGGTAAAGTTGTGTCAACATTAGGAATTTGAATAACATTGAGGATAGATGGTGTACCTTCAAATGGAGATGTAAACAATGATGTACCTTGAAATTGACATGAAAAAATTGTTGTACCTTCAACTTCAGATGTGGCATGTCAAGTGTCTTCAAATAGAGTTGTGTTTTCCAATGTATTTTCAACACCATATGTTGTATATGGTGTGTCTTCAACTAGATATGTGATTGTTGATGTACTTATAACATTGCATATTGTAGATGGTATGCCTTGAACTTCACTTACAAGTGATAATGTGCCCCCAACTCTGGGATTCATTTCTCTTGTGGCACATAGATTTTGCATATGTTGTCTTTGTGATTCCAATTTGAAATCTCTCTTAGATTACATGGGAGTTTCAACTTCTATGGGTTTCAATTTCTTTTCTTCACAAAGTTGCCTCATTTCTTCTCTTGTCCTTGCATTTTTTGCTTCACATTCATTCGGTGTTAGAGGATTTGCACATTTCCTCAACATGATCTTTAATGCTACACATTCACAAACACAAAAAGAAAAAAAGTAATTCTCAATAATTTATAAAAAAAATGGCCTCATATAATCAAATCTCATCTAAAAACTTAAAAATTTACACCAAGATAATACTCTTTCACAAGGGGTAGCAAAAATAATCTTCCAACAATTAAGTCCTTTATAATTTAATTATGTTAAATTTATTTATCATGGATCAAATATAGTCATAAATGAAGCGAGGAAATGCTATCTTGGACAAAATATAGTCATAAAGGAAGATAGGAAATGGTGATAGCAGCAATTAGATGTCTATCCTAAAATACAAGGTTCATTACAACTCTCATAAGACATGAGACTACCATAAGCCATTAGAGGCAAGTGTGTCATTGTTAAATTTAGTCACACTACCAAAGGAATAATTTATAAAAGTATTGGGAGACTATCACTATCCCAACCAACATAGGGGTTATCATTCATCATTCATAAGATTGTGTCATAGAATACTATCATTAATAACAAGTGAGAGGACCACTGACAAATCAAGGGATTGTTTTAAATAAAAGAAGAGAAATCATAAGTTATATCCACTACATCAAAACTACCCCAAGTACATGGAACATTGTCATAATAGTAAGGAAATGAAGTCACTCTATTATCTTTCACATCAGTATGGTAATCATAGCAAGGTGGATAGAGAATCATGAGAATGGTAAGTCATCAAGCCCTTTATATTTTCATCACCATATCACATGAACTATCATAAATCCTTAAAGTTTTCATGTAAAATCACCTCAGAGTATATCATGGTTTCCTTGCTATAAGAAGGGAACTCTATCACATAATGATCTAGGATACAATATGTAGTGTTCGACACAAGTAAATATAATATCACTCAAAAGATAGTCACAAAATATTATTATTGGCAATAAGAAAAATTGTTATATGACGTCAAAAAATATTATCTTATTCTGAAATCCCTCATATCCAATACAAAAACTATCACATAGATGTGAAGGTAGATTAAAGGAAGTTCCTAATGATTCTATCATTTGGGATTTTCCCTTACTTCTAAACCCTATCATTGATCAAAGTTAGTTATCATCTAGGACTATAAAAGCTAGTTACTATACATCATGTTACTAGTCATGTTCCTCAAAATGAAAGCATCCAATTTGGTGAGGTTGCTAGAAGCAACCATATTGGGTATTATACTAGATTATTTATTCATAAGGCTATGTAGAATGATTATACTATATTTTGGTTGGCAAGGTAGTGTATTGGAAATATGTGCTTTGTTGTAGGTGTATAAGAAACTTTGATTATAGCCTCATTGTTAATATAAAATGGATTTTTTCAAGAAGAAGAATATGGCTACATGTTCTTTGACTTTACAATTGGAGAAGGAAGAGATGTCCTAAAATGAAGGCTATAGAACACGATGATGATTTGAATGTCCTAATTACTAAAACAAAGCACCACCATTTCTTATTTGCTATTATACCTACACAAATAAAGATAGAAATTTTTAGCAAGGAGAGGAAGTCTTAAATCTAGACAAGGAAAATGTTTCTCATCTACCTAATTTGAGGACTTCATGATATTTGAGGATTGTTCTTGGACCACTCATGCCTTTCCAACAAAGGAGAGGATTTATATAGATGTATAGCTGAAATTATTTATATGGGTTAGGATATTAAAACTGATTTTCTAAATATTAATGTACTAACCAAACTCTAAGTCCTTTTATTAGCATTTCAACACCTTGATGAATATTGTTGAATTTGTTATACATTTTGTATCACTAGTTGTTTGTTAATGGTAAACAACTTTATGTGGTTGACCTCAACTCCAACAAACTAGCTATGTGAGCTCCCTTCAAATTGAATTATAATTTGCTACATAATATATGTAGTAGGAAATTGCAACTTAAAAGGAAAGGAAAATGAAAATAAATTGATCTATGTGACAAGAAAAGGCAAATCATTTTGACATTTCCATATCCACCTACACTCTAGCCAAGATAGAGTGAATCAATTTGTCTATTTTTAGGTTATTTGCTAAAAAATTGAATGAAAAAAGTTGAATTCCACTAACCATGATGGAAATGGACCACTATAAGCAATGCAAATGGAATATATAAACATTTTTGTTAAGTTGAAGTCCTCTATATAAGTTTCAATGAATTCATCAAAAATATGTCTTGATTTTCATTTTTTTCTTCAAACTCCTAAAAACTTAACTTGTTTATGCAACTTCTATCTTATTTAATGTTGAATTTTATATAAAACTATTATGATTGATAAAATTATGAAATTAATGGTCTCTGTTGATACCAAAAATTGACATGGTAACAATGTTATGGGAAACTCAGTTAATGGGGGTACCATTTGTGATAAACTGAGCGACCTCTAGGTTTTTAAAGAAGTTGGCTTCTTTTGTATTTGGGAATCTAGAATGGGAAAATGAAGGAGATATAAAAAATAAAGATATAACTAAGGCGATGCAACAAGATGTAGATATAGGCATGATAAATCTATCTTTTGGGATACAATTTAAGTGCTCGTTCAACAATCTACTAAGTCCCAGAAAAACAGAAATCAAAGATGAAAACTTGAATAATTTATTCAATAACATAAAATAACCCAAATACACATTTACTAAAAATAAGAGTCAAAGTCTAAAACAAAAAATTGATATTGAAATTATAGAATTTCAGAAAATAAACAACTCAGTACAATAATGGCACAGTGTAATGTTTTATCAAATAGCTAAAGAAAATAGAAAGGCTGAACAATGGCATAGTCTAAGAGTCTTATACAATGATCTAAAAGTAGTACAAAAGGCTTGGTGTCTTTCCCAAATTTTTTTGTATCTTTTGAACTCATTTTCAGAAGGTAGAAGCACTATATATAGATAAAAATCCCATTGCCTGGCAGGCTGATAATAGAAAAGATTTTGAATCATGAGCAATGATTCCTATAGTAATAATCTCCTTAATCTATTGCAACAAAAAATATTTAGGCCATGTAACATGGTCACTTTCATAATAGATGCATCCCCTCCAAATGATGGTGGGGGTCCCAAAGAAACATTGTGCTAACATGTGTTGCTCAATCATGAAGGCAGTTAGAACACGTGGCAATCTAGTGGGGCTAATTGCAAGTTCCTTCCTTCCTCCCATTAGAATCCTCACAGAGGAGACACATGGTGGTAGGTTGGAGCTTATGGTTCATTTCTCATTCTTTGTGATCAAAAGCCATGTGGGGTAGACACATGGAGAAGTTCTTCATTTGTTAGCATTGATCGAGGTCTACCAAAAAGTTAATGCAAATAGATACAACATGGCACGTGAATGGGGCCCAGTTGAAAATTTAAGGGAATCAACCTTGAAGTGCCTGTAGTGTTGACATATGGAAGCATGGTGGGGGCCTGTAGAAGAGTGAAGGAATAAATTTCTATGGAGAGCGCCTGGTAGACACTTGGGGGCAATGGATGAAGTTCTTCAAAAGGGGGGCGATGATGTTCAAATAGTTGGGGCATGAGCTGATACTTAGCAAAAATAAAATAACCCAAAGGTAGCTCAAGGAAATTCATATCCAAAACTTTTGGCAACTACCAAGGGTGTTTCACCTGTGGAACGAGGAACCCAATTTTTTTTGGTTCATAGACCAGAGTCCTATCCATGGAGTGACATAATCAAAGCTTGGAGAGAGTGGTTTGTAGAGGTATCCAATTTCCCTCAGATGTTGTCGATATGTCACGTAGATTCTCTTGTGCTCCATGTAGATCGATAATCTCTTTGTATGGCAACGTGATTGATATACCTACCCTGGACTTGAGTTGGAAGAGAAGCCACACAATCTAATGAGTGACACCCTTAATATCCTCTATAGTAAGGGTCTGACTAAAGCTCTGAAAAGTAAATGCATCATGTTGCTTCTCTTCAATCTTCGTCACAATCTACTCTATAGTTGCCTTTGAGTCATCCAAAAGAAATGGGAAGGGTAAGCCAATATAAGTTATCTAGGAAAACCTCACCTACATGCTATTCATAGTTTGGTCTAGTGTAGTAGCACACTCGCTAGCATGGAGGATAGCTACATTATAGTGGATGAACTCCTTCACTATTTTGGCAGCGGCTTTTTGATCCCGAATTCCTATGCTCGCTAAGTCCTCAACTGGCACCATGTATAGCATCCCTTGAACCAACATCCTATGTCAGTTCTGAAAACTTTTTGTTTGCAGCCAAAATTTGTCCCTATAGGTTCCTCAATTTGGCAAGCCCGTTTTCTTCAGCCCAATTTTTGTTTGCTAACTCCCTTTCAAGAGAAGACGTCATCTCCTAGACTTCATTTTCTAATTGAGCCTATTGGTCCTGGAAATTTGTTTCCTTCTACTATATTTTTTTCTCTAATTGAGTGTGTTGATGTTCAAACTCCTCATTTTTTCATTGCATCTCTTGTTTCGCCTAAGCCAACTAGTCCTTATATTTTTGGTTTTTTCGTTGCATCTTGATGACTATGTTGGGATCATAGGATTGGAACTTTTCAAGTTCCTCCCTAAGTTTATCCTTCTCTATCTATGCTTGCTATGATATGCACAAAATTTCTACATCCCTCACCTTGTCCTTCGCTAGTAGGACCTTGACTCTCTGACAATTTTTAGCTCTTATTCTCTCTTCTTTAGCTGGTGACCAGACTTAAGGATGTCGATGGTCACAACTTTCTTTTTCTCCTCCATAATCTCAACCTTTTCTTGCAGTCAGGCTATACTCAAATCGAGTCCCATGGCATAGAGGTTGTAATGATTAGGTTGCATTTCTCCTTGTGGTTTGATGACGGCTGGATACATGGTTGCAAAATGTAGTGATTGTTGCGCCTCATTAAAAATATTTGGCACCTTTGGTTCAACTGGCATTTTAGCATCCCTGGCCTTTTGCTTTTGGATCCTGCTAGCTCATGCTTGTTTTGTTTAATTTCCATCTAACAAAAATTCTATTGGTGACCTAATGAGTCCACTTGTGAAAGGTGGACTGGGAGGAAGGGAAAAAGGGAATGACAGGATAGTGGTTTCGAGAAATTTTTTCCTTGGAAGATCTAGATTATTTGAAAGGAGAATGGATGAATATTCCAAAGTCTGGTCTACAAAATAGTGGGATGACACAAGGGAAGTGATGGTGGTAGCAGAGTCATGGTGAATCCTATCTATTGGGCAGAATGGGTTAGGGCAATAACAGTAGTAGCTAGAGGGGTATCAATGGCAGTCGTAGAGGCAAAAGGTGAAGAGATAGCAGACATGGACTGGGGTACAATGAAAGGTGGAAAGGTTCATAGAGGGGTCAAGGTAAATGGTCCCACATGGGAAAACTAGGAGAAACTTCCTATGACCATTGCGGCAAAAGTGAAAAAAGAAGGTTCGACACTTGAAGTGATGGGCAATGCAGAAACAACAAGAGGAACCAAGGATTGTGAAACAAGAGAAGAGGGGTTGAAAGTTACCTATTGTGTAGATGATTGCGATCCTTGGCTCATTGCTGACTCCATGCTTATTTCAGGCTCTTAGCTTGTTGCGAGCTCCTATGAGCCCTCTCTTGGAGCTGTATTCATGCACTGCCTTTTGTTGGGTGGGGAGTCTTCCACCTCTATGGCTTCTGACTATTGTGACTAGGTTTGTTTATACCTTTTTGCAATCAAGCTACATGTAATTGAGCCTCTCAATCGTGATATATTTATCCACACATTTTAAGAAGCCTTGTTAGGTTGCTTTGTCGTGTTTTCTTTCTACTACGCTAGGACCGTCTGTACTTCTTTCTCCTTCTCCTTCCCCTTCCCTGTATACATTCTAGCCTCATTCAGGTCGATATATTCATCACCACCTTCATCGATATGATCATGCTCATTGTTATAGAACTTATCAAATCTTTCATTTGTCTCTATGTCTTGATAAGGGGCATCAAGGCATTTGATCTCTTGGTGGTATATCTAGAAATCCTAATCCTTTCATCACTCCAATTTTGACCCCTTATCAAATTATTGTGAAGGGTGGCCCCTATTTTTCACTTCTCATCATACTTCACCAAAGAAAAATAAAACTTGAGCCATGGAAACCTGTTATCTTCTATGGGAATGTGAACCAAGTCAATCAATAGATCATCCTCATCCATTAGTGGATTCTACTACTTTTCCCAGTAAGGCTAGGGGATGAGAATTACCTTGATGTTTGTGCCTCCCAAGTCATTTTTTAGGGTTGTACCATCATTTGTCACAAATCCATACTAGCCCCAAATGAGCCAGCTTCACCTCTAGTAGCTTATGCGACTACTTCTTGGCCATTACCACTATTTTGAATCTCAATGGGTAGAAGAAAAATCCTTTATTCTTAGCCTTCCCTCTGCAAAAGGTATAGTCAATAATTGAGACCTGTCAAAATATCTCCAAGGCCAATACTCGATCATTGACGCATGTTGGAAGCCAAAAAAATTCCTCAGTAAAGTTGTGCACCTAATTGAATGTGAAATATTCTTTGAAAAACCAGTTGCATTTCAAAGTGAAACTCTACATATAATGAGTTTGGTTGATAGAAAGCTGATAAACTTTTCCATCCTCGCTCAAGTCTTGCAGAATTGGAGTCAAGAAATAATCCAAGAATGCATAATAATCATAAGTTGAGGAGAGAAGAGGAGTCCATATATAAACTATCCAACCTCACATGTTTTTTGAAGAAGTCAGGGTCTAATGCAAAAACATATGGGAAAGGAGAGAAGGAAATCTAAACCTCTATTGTGTTTTATATTCCCTTGTTTGGCTTAGCATCTCCTCAACGAAAATTTTTGTGAACTCATACTATAAAAATGAATGTTTCCTATGCAATTGAAACCCCATACCCAATTGAAAGTCTTGAACATACCTATCAGTGTCTAGGCCACAAAAAAATCCATCATTGAAAAGGAATCCTATAGGTCCGCAGGGAAAGCATTGTGCACTGTCAAAATCTATGGTGGATTTTGATGGTCATCCCTGGAACTTTTGGTTTCTTTGTTATAAAAATCTAGAAAAAAATCTCTGGTTCTCCATATTTCCTCCCCCTTTATTGGAGTGAATGACTCCATCTTGTCCACTTTGGAATTTTTTTCAAGGTTACATAGCATGCTCCAGATAACTTCTACACAAATGTTGACTCTTAGCTCCTGGCCCTTGATGGTGTTGGTATCTAGGTTGAAATGTTCAATGCCTTTGTGAATGAGCTCTGGGTAGTAATGCACAAAGGAGACCATATACTATGGAATCCTGCTAAACCATTGCTTCTATGCTAAGGAACCTGGGTCACTATTCTTCTTCATCCTTTCGCAGGCTACCTCCCTAAGAGTCTTAGGGTTCTTTGCGAGGATGGGATCATGAATTTTATCCCATTCTTCCTTTATTTGGCTTTGGTCCCTATAATTTTTTTATTTTCAATGACCCACATTTGAATCCACTTTGGCTTCTCTGGTATTCCAAGTGAAGTAAAAGAGGCATCACCGAAAATATTTTCCATTGGTGCTACATGGATGGTGTCAAATAAGCTTTGGGTTGCCTCAACCTATGCTTCCATCTAAGAACTTTCAGCCATTTTAGGGTATCAAAAATTTCTATGACGTTCAAATTTTTTTGCAATTCAATTCAACTTTTTCTACTCAAAACACTTTGCTCTGGATAGCGTACTCAGGAAGCTTTTGCAATGTTAGCCTTGTGCATGCAATACTTAATGAGTTATTTCATGGAGTGGTAGACAATGGTTTCCTTTTAGAAGTTAATTTTGCATGTACTACCAACTCCTTTGCCCATGCAAAATGAATTTCTTGCTATTTTGAAAAGACAAGAATTCATAATGACGATTGATAATTGTGCCCTACAGCGTGGTTTCCTTGGAAATTGAGCTAGCGATTGAAGGCAGTTTAACATTTTGCATGCTTTGGCAATTAATATCTAAAAAATAATAATTAAGCCAAATATGCAATGCATACTTGAAAATATATGAGTTCCTCCTTGGAGTTTGAGAAGTGACTATAGCATGACACATCAACACCTTACTGTATAGACGATCACTTGGGAATGCCACCAATTTGTGTTACCTCCTTACCTCTTATTAATTCCATAGACAACAATTCGTACATGACAAACACAATTGGGTGGGAAAGTTGAGCTATCCTCTGGTGGGATTTTCTATTTGGTACTCGATTAGCATCATTCTTATTGAGCGCAACTACCTCACATATTTCTATAAATAGGCCCTAAGATAGTAGAAAAATCGTACTCAGCAATTTGAAAGAATTGGTATTAGGAAATTGGATAGAATTAGCATTAGGAAACTAAGTATAATTTGCATTATGAAGTTTGAGTAGAGTTTAGCATCATGAATACTTCCATTAGGCTAGTTTGCAACAAGTCTCAGATGGATTTTCTAGGTGAGATTACTAATAGGTGCTTGAAAAGAATGACCAAAAATAAGCATTCCCTAGCTATCATAGCTGTGAAGTGGGTATTAGGTCAAGATTGTGTGGAATATGAATACAAGTACAGAGTCAATACTGACGTCTATTCTCATTTTGTCACATCTCTGCTTGATATCCAAGTTCCTAAGCCAATGATCCTTCACCTAGTGCTGGTAATATTTCTGAAGTGTTAGTCAACCTTGGAGAGGTGGTGGTGAATGTTATGTATGGTCTGGGCATTCCAATGATGAGTGAACTTCATAAACATATTGAAGAAGACATAGTAGTGCCATGGGTACCATTCTTGAGTGGGATCTGCCTCTTGTCACATGAAGAGCATTGTCAAAGGGTGACTTGTGCTTGCCACTTCCTACTTCATTGCTACAATTTGGTACTATTTTATGGTGTTTACTGGTATATCGACTTCAGGAACCTGGTGTTCCCTCCGCCACTCACCATTGCGCCTGCTGATGCTGCTAATAATGATGCTCCTACCTAAAATGCACTCCTCTTTTCTCCATTTTAAATAAAATCACACTTAGTCTATTTTTTGCATATATGCCTCAAAAAGGTCTTTACCATATATATATATATATATATATATATATATATATATATATATATAAAGAAACTACATACAACATAGATATACTTTTAAAGGTATGGCCTTAGAGCCATTTTAAAAATTCATTTATCAAAGTATATATATATATATAATGAAAATACAACTTATATCAACTTCCTTGTCTCTTTTTCTTGTGATTCTGCAATATTGGTTATTTTTTATTTTTCCGCACATATGTGTTCATTTCAATTTTTCATATAGGTTTCGTTTAAATTTTCTACTTCATGAGTTTATTTTAATTTTCTTGCTCCATGGGTTGTTGATGAGCTAGAAATACTAGCCGACAAAAAATGACAAAAAATAATTATAGTAATTAAATTTTTATAGTGGTTGAATAATAATTAAGCTTAATTAAATAGTTTAAGATGGAATTTGTTAATCAAAATCTCCAATGCTTCCTTCTCCATGTTTTCTAATTCAAGCACATTGCGTTGCATGCATTGAATTATTTTGAAAGTGCCTTCCCATATACTGTCAAAATTTCCATGTTGGCCAGGCTTCACCGCCCTTTCATTGAATTTTAATACTAGGTCTCCACATTTTAGACCTTGGTTCAAGGAATTTTTTTCAAACCATATTTTAACCACCTACTAGCAGCTAGTCATGGATATTAAGGCCTTTTCCCTTTTTGTCTGTACTACTAGCAACTCGACCAACTGAACTTCCATGGTGCCATTTTTTACTACCTCAAGAGATTTGAGTAGTTGTAGCTCAAGAATCTCCATAGAGATGGGAAACAGTGCTTCTTTCCAGCATACTAGTTCGTATGGTGAAGTCTTGAGGACTTGCTTGGGATTTATCTGATCTACCCAGAGTACTTCCCGAAGGTTCTTATGCCATTCTCTCTTATGTTCCAACCCGATTATTTTAATCAGTTAGACTCAATTCTTATTAGTCAACTTGGCCAGTCTGTTCTCCTATGGGTAGTAATTTGATGATATTTTCAAGAATATTCCATGCATTAGTGAAAATTAACATACCTTAGAGCCTTGGAAATCCTTCAG
>VDFB02373656.1:0-12061 GCA_007258455.2 Sequoia sempervirens
TCTCAAATAAATGCCCTCATGATTTTCTTGTACTGAAACGAGCTCCTTTAGCATGAAGCTGTCACTCTTCAATCGTAAAATCTCTCACGACATTAAGATTGACACGGAGATCGTTGAGTTCAGCAAATAATAAACTATGTCATCATACCAACTATCTGGGGAAACCTCCTCAACGTTATAATTCTGAACAGTTAGTTCAAGACCAATTTCTGCCATAGTCTGAGTAAGTCCTTGTCCTCTTACTAACTTCATGGGTTGGATTTCAATATCGTACTCTTGTAGCATTGTTACCCACTTAGCTCTACACTCTCCTAGCTCATTTTGCATCAGAAGCAGCTTGACTGCGGGGTCTGGGACAACTGCATAAACCTTATTCCTCAGGATATAATGCCTGAATTTCTTCACTGCTCTAACCAGGGCATATGCCTGCTTTTCTACACTTGGATATCTCAATTCAACATCCTTTAATGGGGCACTCATAAAAGGAAATGGGATGCTCATTTCCCTCATCAGACTTTTGAGTTAGCATTCCAGCACACGAATGATTTGAAGCAAATGAATAGATGTGAAAAGGCTTGCTGTAGTTAGGACTTACCAATACTGGAGCATCAACAATGGCTCTTTTGATTTCCACAAATGTCTCCTTTGCTTCTGTAGTCCATTCAATCTTAGCGTCCTGCTTCAGCATTGCATTCAGTGGCTTAACAATTTCAGCAAACCCAGTAATGAATTTTCTGACGAAGTTGATCTTGCCAAAGAAAGATTTCATTTCCTTTTTGCTAGCAGGTGGCTGAATCTTCAGGATGGCCTCCACTCTTTCTGGATCAATAGCAATTCCCTTCTCTGATATCACATGTCCTAGCAGCTTTCCTTCTATTACTCCAAAAATACACTTTTTAGGATTCAGGGATATGCCAAATTCCCTGCACCTTTGAAATACTTTGCACAATCTGAGATGTGATCCCCTCTGTTTTTTGAAAAAATAGTCAAATCATCCATGTAAATAATAATGCATTTTCCTATGATATCTTTAAAAGCAATACCCATAGCCCTTTGAAATGTGGCCCCTGCATTGATAAGTCCAAAAGGCATCCTTCTGTAGGAAAATTTCCCCCACTTCGTTGTGAAAGCAGTCTTATGCCTGTCCTCATATTGAACCATTACTTGATTGTACCCTGAATAACCATCCAGAAAAGACATCATCTGAGATCCATTAACCACTTGAAGTACTTAATCTAGTGAAGGGACTGGATAGTTGTCTTTTTCTGACAATCTATTCAAATTCCTGAAATCAACACAGAGTCTAATTTCTCCATTCTTTTTCCTCACTCGAACCAGGTTTGCCACCCATGTTGAATGCCTGACAGGAAATATGATTCTGGCAGATAGTAATTTCTGAACTTCTTTCTGTATGACTAGTTCCAATAATGCATTAATTGGTCTCTGCCTTTGCCTAAAAGGCTTGACACCTGGCTTCAAAGGGATAGCATGAGTTATGATTGATGTATCATAAGTTTTCAAGTCCTCATAACTCTAGGCTACTATATCGAGAAAGCTACGCAATGCTGCAATTATTCCTTGTCTTTCTTCTGGAGTACATACCTTACCAATAAAAATGTTCTTGGTGTTATCTTCAGTTCCCATATTGTAAGTATCACACTGTCCATTGATAGACTCCTTCTTTGATTCTTGCTCCTGATCTTTGATCTTGTCCATATCAAAAATTCTTTTCAACTGTACCATTCCCCTTGGAATAGTATTTGATTTTAGGTTCATCGCTCATAAATCCAGTTTTGCTTCCTGGAGCTTTGTCTCATCAATGATTTGAGAGGCAAAAATGTTTTTTTTCGTGATAAAATCCAAAATATGTTTGTCATCTTCGAACACCTGGAAGTTAGTAACATTGTTTGGGACTGAAGGCACATGAGTCAATTCTACAGTGAACTTCTTCAAACCTGACAAAGATAAAGGTTGTAGGGTGCTTGCTACTTGAGCTAGAGAATCTGCAGTTTGATTCTTCTGCTGTGGTATTAGTTGAATATTGAAGGCATCAAATCCCTCAATGAGGTCCCACACTCTATGCCTATAATTAGTCATTCTTCTATCGTGGCATGAATATTGTTTCCTTACTTGCTTAACTACTAACTTAGAATCACCAAAAACTTGCAGAATCTTAACCTTTTTCTTAACTGCCATAAGAAGTCCATGAATTAATGCCTCATATTCCGCTACATTGTTAGTATAGTGAAATTGAAGCCTATGGGCTGCAAAGAAATTCTTACCTTTTGGACTGATCAGTTCAAACCCTGCCCCAGCTCCATGCTTGGACTTGGGTCCATCAAATCTAAGTGTCCAACACTCAGTAGCTGTAATCTTCTTCATCACATCCTTTGGCTTAATATTGCTGGATGGTCTTTCAGACGACACAAACTTCTTTTCTTGATAGTCCTCCTAAGGGTTTTGTATATCTGTTTTAACTGCCAAGGTTGGATTCATGCCTTTCTGCACTTGTTCTACTGTTGTTTGGCATAAACAACACTCCAACTCTGAATGGGAAGCATTATGAACTCTACACCAATTAGGTAAGAGTAATTCTTCAAAGCTTGTCCTTCTACCTAGGTGAATTTGATTTTCAACACACTACTTGATGAATTCTTGAAAACTGTCTAATAGGCTGATCTGATTATCTTTAGTTTCCTCTTCTTCCTCCATTGATTTTGTCAAAATAGTAACATGGTTGGATCATGTTTCTGCATCGATAGGCATCGTGTGTAACATCAATACCTCCTCTGAGTCTGACTCCTCATACTGTGTTGACAACATATAATTTCTCATGCCAACTTCTGATATCAGAACTTCTGTTGAAGTCTTTTGGTATTCTATGATCATTTATTTCATTCTTGGCTCTCTCTCAATTCTAATCTGATTAGGCACTCCTTTCTAGGGAAGCCACATGTGAGAGTGATCAGTAGACACATAAGCATTCAAAGCCTTAGTAAAATCTCTTCCTAGAATCAAACCATACGCATCCGGGATATCAGCTACTTGAATATTGATAACCTATTGAATCCTTGGGTCTGAAGCTATCTACATGTGAATCATGTTTAACTCTCCCACCACATTTACTTCAGTTCTATCTAATTGAGTCACCTTCTTCTGAGAGTCAGCAAGTGTAATCCCTAAGGCTCTACAAACTCCAAATGGCATCACATTGGTGGAAGCACCAGAATCTAGTAAATAATTATGCAGATTCTTATCGAATATGCGCACAAAGATCAGGAATGGTGGGGTTTCTGTCTTCCCTTGAAATAAAGTAGGTTGATTATCCACTTGAGCCACCCGAGTCTTGTCTTTTTCCTTTCCTTTGTCTCCAGGGGGAAAGTCAGTCTAAGTGTGTGCCTGATCTTGTGTTTTCACAAACTGAGAACTAGAAATCTTGCCGTTATGCTCATTAGAATGTTTATCCAAAGACACAGGATGTGCATCATAAGTGCCTAAAACTGCCTTCCTAATGGGAGGGAACCTTAATAACTCAAATGCTGAAAGATTTACCTTTAATTTCTTGAACTCCTCAGTAACATACGAAGCCATTTGCTCCTTATTCATATCAGTGGAAGCTTCCTTAGAAGGTTCCTCCACCTTGTCCTTGCCTGCTTGAACAACCTTTTCCTTCTGCGGGTCAGTTTGAACTTGTCTTTCCTTCGAAAGGTATTGCCTGGAAACATGTGGATAGGACGGATTATTTCTAGAATTAAGATCTGGGGGAGTACTGAAGTTGTTAGGAGGAATGGAAGTGGTGAAAGGTCCCCCAACTTGTGGGTGCCTATAAGGCATATCTCTCAGACCTTACCTTTGAAACATCTGTACTTCCTCAACATAAGCCTCCTGATCGAGGTGGCCATTATCATTCATTGTTTCTTCATTGAGTAGCTGAGCCACTTCATCCCTATTACAAATTTGATCTATTTTCCCCTCTTGAAAATCAAATTCCTCCTCTGGTACATTTTCCTTACTTGCTGGGAAGGGAGCATGATTTAATACCAGCATAGGAGAATCATAAGGGTTGGAGGGAACAATCTCCTACCCATTTGCGTTATTCTTTACCTCATACTGAAAAATGGAGGCTGCAGTTTGGAATTCTAGACATTCTAACTCTGAATGCTGACTCGTCTTATGAAGCCTAAACCATCCTGATAAGGCTGCTTCAGCCAGGTATACACCACTGGGAGGCTTGTCTTGACTGACTGGCTAATTTGCAGATTGGTTGACCACTTGATTAGCTGGTTGATCCAATGGGGTGGGGACTCCTCCATTATTAGGTCTCGTATTCTATGTTCTGCACGCTATATTGCCTCTTATCAAATCGACCCACTACCTTGTCCCTATCAGAATTTTGCCTCCTATCATTATTAGACCCTCTGTCATTGTTAACAGCCCTTATCACGATTATGTCATTATAGAATCCTCTTTCGTTACGCTGTCCTCGGTCAAAATTCTACACTTGTGGAAACTCTCTATTTTGATTGGATTGCATACTCTTCTGAGCAGCTTGTAATTGACTATTTTGATTCCTTAAGTAGGTCACTTCTAGATTCAACTTCTTTATCTATTCATCCATTTCATCAATCCTCTCCCTATTTGGATCTCGATAAGGAGGCTGACTTGGGTTACTCTGAGAAGGGATAGGCATTGTAGTAGATCCCATAGACTGATGCAATACCTCAGAATTTTGCAGATAAGCAGGGAAACTATTTGGATGTGGCTGATACATAGGCTGGTTAACCTGCTATTGGGGAAAATTCATCATGGGGGAGACCTGGTTCATGGGAAGACCAGGATGTGGCACCAAGGGTAATTGAGGTACTAGATTCATGATTGGAGTATGATTAGTAAGTGCTTGATTTACTGCCTGAACCTGATTGGGATGTGCAACTGGTCCTAGAGAAGGAAACGATCCAATCACATGTTGTCTCAGATCTGTGCTAAGCTTAACGGCTTCTGTATAGGCATCAGTTAGGTTAGCTGGAGGGTTGGGTCTCCACTTCAGAAAGGTTGTTGTAAGGCTATCCAATGCTTCATAATAGACTCCAAGGGCTGTATTGTTATCCAAAACATAAGGATCTTGAAGTTTGGTGTACGCACGATGAAACCTATTATTGAAACTGGATATTGGTTCATTGACCTCTCTTTTGACTCTGGTGAATTGCAAATACAATTCATTGGCACTGATAGGTATTCTGAACTTTTGTAAAAAGCCAGTTTCAAGATCATTCCAAATAAGAATTGAGCCAGATGGGAGGTGATTGTACTAGTAAAAGGCCTATTCCCCTAGTGAATAAGGAAACAACCTACAAGCGACATCCTCATGAACAATCCCTCTATCTTTGAGACAGGTTTGGAAGATCCTTATATGCTCTTCTGCAGTCCTGTTTGGGTCATTAACATGGAACTTTGAACAAAAGTGTTCAGGGTTTTTGGGCATTACATTGTAAGCATTTAAAGACAAAGGGGATGGATTATTAGCTAGGAAAGCCATTGGTAAAAGTGGAGGAGGTGGTTGTGGTTGGTTAATGATAGGCTGAGGTTGTTTGAGCTGAAGGGAACTGCCTTGGGATGAATGCGACTTCAACTTTTGGATCTTGGCGAATATGGATGATCTGGTGAAGGGATGGGTGATGATGACTCTCCCCTTTCTCGAGTCCTTCTTGACCTAGTGGGGAACTGTAATTCTTGTAAATCTTCCTCTCCTGTGGTAGATCCGATATTTCTCCTAT
The DNA here is from genome assembly GCA_007258455.2 of Sequoia sempervirens. Lineage (NCBI taxonomy): Eukaryota > Viridiplantae > Streptophyta > Pinopsida > Cupressales > Cupressaceae > Sequoia > Sequoia sempervirens. The sequence continues at coordinate 5,775 of VDFB02373656.1, forward strand.
ATCTCTCTAGAGAGATGGCATTCAAGAAATGATCCAGTGTGCTCATTCAGGCCCTCCTTCTAGCGCCAATCTATTGATGGTGTTTTCTGCACAGCAACAACTCAGACATAATACAATATTCTATCTCTCTTGAAAGGTTATTTTCAACAATAAATTACTGAAAATCACCCCCAAGATCTCGGGTGTAGGAGGTCATGACAATGCATAAACCTTTCAATAATATGTGAAAATGTTGGTAATCACAATCGGACTGGTAATCATAAAATGGGACCTTACTATAAGCAAAGCGTACCTTTAAAATTTATCCAGTTATGCAATATGATGATCTCAAATCCTAAATCTAACCAAATGATAAAGAAATAGCAAAAGATAAGGGTGCAAGAATATGATAAGATCTAAACTATTCCTAGAATGAACAATGCAAATAACAGATATCTAGAATGGACCAACCTCAAGTAACCAATTCTTGATCAACCCACAATGCAATATCACAAGAACGGTGCAATCTTCTAAGGTATATAGTTTTTCAAATCATAGATATTCATCCACAATCGAACTTAAGCACATATAAATATATGGTCCAGGTTGACTTCACTAGCCTACTACAATCAGATAGTTACTGGGAGTATAGACCAGAGATTGCTACAAACATTCCAAATATGAAATCATGAACATCATTCACCAAACTAACCTAATTCTCAACACTAAACCCTAAATATTTAAGCAATTTGAAAGATGAAACAATAGGAACCATGCAAGATAAAATAACACAAGAGATTTCACCAGGAAAACCACAATGCCTTCTATTGTATTAGATCACCAAACTGCTGCAACAATTCCACTGTTTTGTTACAATATTTGCTTCAAGAAATTGACTACTACTCCTACAAAATGCTCTAGCTCTTACTGATCTAACTTGACTCTATTATCTCTTCTCTTTTTTTCTGACTCTTTACAATGAGGCATGAATGCCCTTTATAAAAAAATCAAGACATGTCGGCCCAGCCAAACATGTACAAAATAAAACAACCCAAACAAGTCAGCCTTAGGAATTCAAAATAAGGCACACATTAAATGCCGATATATCATCAAGGTCGGCCTAGACACAATCCCCAATGTAGTCTGGATCAATACATGCCCTATGATAATAGGGAAGCACAAATCTCAAAATGGCATTAACTACCGCCTCCCTTATCCTTGCTCTGGGCCAACGATCCTTGAACCCTCAAAAACACTTTATCCAGCTCGGCAACAGGTGGCAAGGGCAAGATCTTAAGTCTGCATTTAATGGAATCAATCTCCTCCTTTGACTGCCCAACAGTCTTATCCCAATCGTCTTTGTGAGATTGATACTTATCCATTACTGCCAAATAAGTTGCTGCATCATCCAACTGGTGACCTGTTATGACATTCTCAGAATCAGGAGCATACACATCATGCCACCATTCCCTTAATTGTTCCAGGCTCAAATACTTAGGAGCAATCTTCCTCCTGCTAGTCATAACCTCAAAAAATGCAATGCAGCCCTCATAGACACTAGTTAAATCACCTTCTATCAATTTCTTTCATTTCTGAATCTTCCTCATGGCCTTCTGTTGAATCTGCAAAGCCTCAAACCATTCCCAAGGTTCACTAAGTCTAGAGGAAGAAAGAATCCCATTTGCAACCAACTGATCTTTTCCATGTATTCCATAATCACCTTGGATTTTTGCAACAAGAGATCAATATCCTCCTTATCCTGGGATAGCACATATTCCAACAGTTCCTTGGCTCTGACTGCATCTTTCCCGACTGAAAGGATATCCTTGATTATATTGTCTCCTCTTACTTGCACATCCTTTAACCAATCCGTTGTAGTTTGAGCAGAGGCTTTCATCTTCTCAATCTCGGAGATGGTTTCCTTAGGCAAGAAGCCAGGAGTAGCTGAGGAAGAAGGGTGAAGAGATTGCAGAGGTTTCATCACCTCTTCCAAGCATTTCTTAAGTCTCTCATTTTCCTTTCTTAGCTCATGCTTGGTCTGAGTCTCCTTCCTTAATCTGTCAACTATCACGACACTGGACACTTCATACTCCTCAATATCTTGCTCCATAGATGCTCGTCCAAGGTTGAAAGTTTGCACATTATAATCCTCACCAGTGACATCTTCTCTAGTCTTGTCTGCAGCAGGGGTAGCAATGTGGATAACTCTGTTGTTTACCTCATCCCTTTCTATCCTTGAAACTACCTTAGCTGCCTTCTTCTTCTTACCTTTGCCGATCTTGGACAGCATCTCATCCCAATCCAAAGGAGTGTCCTCAACAACAACTTGTTTCTTCCTTGTGATCTCCTTTCTGCTCAACTGGGACAACCTGATTCTACCCTGGACTGCTTTCACCTTTCATACCTGCTCTATTGTTTTATCCTCTTCCTTTTCAGGGAACTGCTCAGCCTGATCACCTACTTCAATCTCCACCTCTTGCACTGGTGATGGGGTTCTAATAGGAATATTTTCCTTTTCAAGTGATCCATTACCTTTGCTACTTGCCGGAGAATCTTCATATTGGACTAGTGGAGAAGGGTGCTTTTCTACCTCTTCAACCTCGAGCCCAGTTGCCACACCAAAGAGCTCTCCTTCCTTGAAAGGTTTTGCCTCTCCATTGATCTCATGTTCCTCAAGAGTCTCTTGCTCAGGCACGCTTGGTGAAGGGGAAGTAGCCCTAGGTTGCTCCACAATGGGTGTCTTTGGAGGAGGATCCATCTTTTGCATAGTTTCCTTAGGGGATGGAGTCCTTGATCTCCTTGAATAAACCTTTGTTCTTTCCCCAGAACTCTCCACATCAACAATCGGAGTCTCATCCTTGGAAGTATCCTAACCCTTCTTCTTTGAAACCTGGCTATTCTTGTCTTTCTGGGCGTGGAGGAGACCTCTTCTTCCTGGCTTTTCAACTCCTCTTCCTCATCAGAGGACTCACTTATCTTCAAAGTTTCTCCTACTTCTTTCTTCCCTTTGGCTTCTTTTGGTTCTCCGCTCACTCTCCCTCCTTAGGGCCTCCGATTTTGATCTTGAAGGGTGAGCCCCTCTTTAGTTTCTCTCCCTTTGGGTCATCTTCCCCGGATTCTTCTAAAGTAGACATAGGATTTAGGTTTCCCATCAAATTAAAGGTACAAGGTACATTCTCACTTTCCAGCTCCCAAACCTTATGCTTCAACCAAGAAGTGGTGAATCTCATGACAGGGGCCATTAGGTCTTCCAACTCTGTGACCTCATCTTCATTCCAGTTTACTTCCCCGATTGACCTGTCCTTAACGGACTCATAGGCATGATCTTGCACCAGATTTCCATCATCCTCTAGCTGGTCAGGGATCAACTTAACATTATATTGCCTGATCACATCAACAGGAAGCCTAGAGTACCTTTTCTTCCTGGCTTCAAAATCATCTTTGATGTTAGCCCAATAGTCTTCTAGGTCATCTTTATGATGGTACTCTTTGGTAGCCTTCTTCTGTGCTTCCTCGGTGATGTCAAAATTTGTCCTTTTGGAATGGAAGGAGAAACCATGAGCCGCCAATTCATCCCCTGCTGCGTGTGCTGATTGAATGGAAGGGCACACTTCTGCTTTGCCAATTCCAAGAGGGAAATCCCCACCAAAACTTGTTTTATACTTCTCCCTTTTGACAATTGCATCGAACTCACATATTTGTCTAACCAACTCCAATAACACAATATGATCAGTAGGGTACCTAAGTAACCTATATGGAGCAGTCGAGCATCCATCAATTCTGATATAAGAGAAGGTAGGAAATTGAATGAACTAGGCCCCATATCTCTTTATCAAATCCTTCGCTCCATCTGACAGTCTCACATGCTCCGCATTTTGAAGCATCCTAGTGATATGCATTGTGAATGCATCATTAGCTCTTTGGTAATCTCGGTGTCCTAGATGCAATTCCGGGTAAATCTCATAAACAATGTCCTGCCCAAATGTCCCCCGTGGATTCAAACCCCTGTATGGGTAGAATCTGGCTAGCACATACATCACATAAGAGGACATGGTGAACCTCTTGGTTTCTAGGACATCCCTCAGCTGTTTGTCAATTATAGTGCTAATAAGCCCTACCCAATGATAGTTGGTTCCTTGTTCAATCTTATTAATCACATGGACCATCCAACTCTCCAATATTCCAGCACTCTTCAATCCTGCTACCTTGCTCAAAAATGTAATTGCATCATAAATATCTGATCTGAATCTAACCCTATGCAACTACTTGGGAAATTTAGAGTGGTGTGACTTCGGCTTTTCCAACTAGGAATTGATCATCTGTTGAGCTTTGGTTGGCTCATTCTCATAATACGTTCTAGCCAAGTCCATGTTCAAAGCACACACAGAAGGCAAATCTGGCATGTCAAAGGCCTGGGCAATAGAAACAGGATTGAAATTCACTAAGACTCTCCCCTCAGTGCTGACAACCCTTTGTGTGTCGAAGTCATACTGTCAGGCACACTCTAGGATTAATTCATAGCATTGGATTGCCAGAGGGAACCCTGCCACATGGACTAGTCCAGACTTCATCATTCCCTGTCTCAAGACCGACATATCCTTCTGAGCCGTTCTCTCTTTAAACTCTTCATATCTCTAGGCTCCAACATTGGTGTCGTGAGCACTCTACTTTCACAATAAAAAGATATCTTTGCTTTCAAGGAGTTGACTCTTTAGTAAATCAAATCTTAACCTTCTCGATCAGTGTTCTGGAAGACCCTCCGTGACACCCCTTGGGATTTCTCAAGCAGCTAGCCTTTGTATTTCAATTCAAACTTTTTACATTCACAAAAGAATATTTCAAGTGAGTATCCAATTATCATTCATATTCCAATCCAAGGGTTAGCATAAAATCATATAAAGCCATTGAAATCCATCACAAATCATTAGTCCTTGAAAATCCAGAAAAGTAGAGCAATCCGGAAAAACAAGGTAAGCCGGGAAAATCCAGTCGGGGCAGAATTTCAGAGAAATCCTACCCAAACGGATTCCTGCTACCGAGACACCATGTGCCAAATAAATCATTAGTATGGACAAAAGATTATAAGATTATCATGAAATCCATCCATTAGCAACAAGAAGCCAACATTTAGCACCTACTCCATTAATCCTATCTTCGGGAAATCGAAAGAAGTAAAACCAGATAGGAAAACTGGAAAATTTTGGACAGGAAGGATTTTCGCGGATAGTTCAAATACTCTGGAATTCGCTATACTCCGCGGAATTGGCCGAAACCAGGAAAATCTGGGTGCGCAGGAATTCCGCGGACGCCTTGGAAACCCGATGGATGACAACATGCGAACCAACGACCGAATGATCATGCAAACTCTTCTACCTGGATTCTAATGGTCCTAAAAATCGATGCCAATAGACAAGACCTCAAATGCAAACGAATTCAAATTTCCAAAACCTTTAAATGACTAATCCTCATGGCAAAACAGTGATGCCCTAGTTTTGACAAATAAAAACCTCCCGCCATGAAAACCAGGGTTAATTCGGGGTTTGGAATACTAAAAGCATTCAAATCTTCACAAGGCAAGGAACTCGTTTAATCTTGGTGCAAGATATAAAAAATCATGACGGTTTAACCATTCTTAACAGTTTCGAGCAAAACACCCAAAACCCTAATCTCGCCAAATATAATGAATTGCGTATCTAGAACAAAATCCTACCTTGAACACCCATCAACACTGACCCATCCAACATTTATTGGGAAAACAAAGTAGTGCATAGTGCGAGTGATGAAAAATGGGTCAAACCCTAATTCGATAAAACAAAATCGTGACCAAACATACGCCGACCCGAAATGACCATCAATCAACATAAAATAGTTCAATCATCACGCAAACAGATGAAAGAGTCAGTGATAACCTACCATGGATCAGTCCAGATGATACTCGCACTCGAGGAAGCGACTGGAAAGTGAATACGCCCTAGCAACGAAAACCCAGACACCGGTACCCAAACAATCCACCCGCAAGCGGTTCAAGATCAATCCTCAAAGCTCGAATGGAAACTCTCAATTGCCAAAGCAGCAAGCAAGTGAATAATGAAATTGAAATGATGCCAAAAAGACTTTAAGTCCACCCATATACGCATCTGAGCAAAGGTACCTCGGGCATTAATGAGCAACAAGACATGTCTGAAAAATCTAGAAACCCGAGCCTAGGACGGAATTTCGAAAAATCCCAAGATATGTGAAAAATTCGAATGAACACGAATTCTGCGGAAATGGCAGAAATTGAGATTTTAACAAAGTTCGAGATTTTG
>VDFB02373657.1:0-28647 GCA_007258455.2 Sequoia sempervirens
AGTAATTTTTGTGCCATTAGAAAGTAATCTAACAGTTTTCCAGAACACAGTTGCAATTACAGTGATTAGATGAAGTTGGTATTCCCAATCTAGGGTATTTTGCTAAAAATCACATTAGTTGGTCAAAAATTTAAAAAGTATTTTTCCTAACACCAGTGTCAGATTGAGGCAATTCTTCTGCCATTAGAAAATTTACTATTTCCTTTCTACATTATTTTACTGAAATTTTCAGAAAAAACAAATTAAATTGCAGAGGGTCATTTTCTTTTTATAGATGTCAAATTGAAGTAATCCTGCTCCATTAGAAAGTGTGACAAATGGTTGCAATCAAAATTCTGGACAAACTGAGGAAGTAGTGACTTTTTGCAATCTGGAGTCTGGACAGCTAAATTGCTGTTTTTTATTCCTATTTGGCTATAAATGATGGAAAGACTACATATCTTATACTCTGGAAACTAAATAAAAGTTCAAATGTTTCCAACTTCAACGCTCAAGAAAGGATTTGAATAATAGAGGGATAAGGTTTTCTGTTGAAACGAAAGGGCTCCCAAACAAAGGAGTGACATGTGAATCTAAAGATTTCATCCAGATTTAACCGTATTTGTTATTATATTTATATATTAACCCTAATTGGATATTTCACACCGTTAATTAGTCTATATTAAAAATTAGAACACTAATAACATCACTATTAACACAACTATTATACTATTCTTAATATAATAATTTAATAATTTCATCTTAAGATCTATAATAAGATAACAATAATATATTGATTGTAATATATTATCATATAATTAAAATTACAATTATAATGCCTGTAATATTTACAATTATCATATTTTTATAATAATCATAGTTATAGTTATTTTAATCATTATAGTAATAATTAGATTAATTTTTCAATTTAATTGTTAAATCAACTATTTAATATAATCATTATCATAAATTCATAATCATCAATAAGTTTATATTTACAATAATTTTATTGTATTTTTATTTGTGTTGTATATCATGATTTTGAGTCCTAGTGTTCCACAGGGATGTGTCCGTCCCCCCTCCTCCCCCTGAAACAGAAATCTTGCCATTTCCAAGACGGGAACAATTCTGAGACTCGGAAACGTCAAGGAAATGTCCCTCCGCCATCCCCCCGTTTCTCCATCACCTCTGAGACGTCTCTCTTTTGAGGGGACTTCTAGACGTCCCCGAGACGTCCAAATGTCCCCCAAAGTGCAAGAAACTTCTAGGTGTCCCCCTTAAAAATGCAATAAAAATTTATATTTTAAAAAAAAACAAAAGTAAAATTCATAAATTTTAAATTTTGAAGTATTCTTAAAAGCCTAAAAGGCTAAATCAACCACGCCTTTGACTTTTTCCTCTATTTTCATTTTGTTGTTTAAGTGTTTACATGACTAAGCATGGCTGTTTGAGTTTGGGCGATTGAAAGTTATAGGGATGAGGGTTTTTTCTGTTTCATTTATGTTTATGCTTTGTTCAATGTCCATACCCATCCAAAGCTCCTATTCACGTTGCACTTGCTCCTATTCAATGTTCACTAGTTCAATGAAATCATTGCAATGTGTTTACACTTTACTTATTCCTTATGCTTCTACAGTTATACATATTTTTATAACTAATTTTTCAAGTGTTATATGTATTTCAGCGCACCACTTCCCCACCCCCGTCACCCCCAAACTTAGACCCCCCACCCCCATGTCCCTGAAACGCATCCCCTGTCATCCCCCCATCCCCGTCCCTGTCCCCGAAACCCCGTGGAACACTATGATTTTCCAATGTTAATAGAACTATTACTAATTTGATTTTATTTTCTCTTCACCTTTGGTTTTTTTTAATTATTTCTCTCTCCTTGGGCTCTAGTTTTCTGCTCCTCTCCCTCTCTCTCCTCCTTTTTAAAGAGTCTAAGTCTGCAATCTATATCATTTTATCTTCATCTTGATGATGGATCATGAAAGGTAATCTGAAAAAATGGTTTGAAAACTCTCAGATTTTACCAGAACCATTCTAATTTATGTGCATGCACTGTGAAAATATAATATCTATAATTGTCTTTTCTATGTGGCCATGTAGCCAACTAATTGCAAATTATAGAAGCTGAGTCTATTTAAACCTCAAGAGCAAGTCTCATCAAATCATGTTTTGGATTTAATATATTTTCTATCCTTGTGATATTTATTCTACCATTGTGTAGCACAGTACTCTCAATTATTCTACTGTTGAGTAACAAAGAGCTCCCATTACTCTAATCTTTGCATGCAAATCATTCTTCTATTGGGTTCATGGTGGTTAATGCGTGTTTCTTATTTTGATTTATTTGGACAGTAGCAATATGTAAAGAAAAGAAATAAAATCTCAAATAAGTGACTAGATACTGACTAATATGTTATAGACAGTGTGCAAATAACACAAGATAAAGATAGCAAACCTCACCGTGTAGATGTACAGAATAAACAAAACAGAATGTTTAATAATATTTACAGGAACAAAACTACCTACAAGAATTTAAATAGTCATTGTCACATCATATAAAACCTGTGATACACGAGGACACATCCCCAGCCCTCAAACCCTCATCCCTGTCCCCTTAGGCATTTCAGGGACAACAGGACATCCCTGGCCATCTCCCCAACAGAGAGAAAATGGAAACATACAAGAAATGCACTCCCATTATTAGGGACATAAGGAAGCAGTTAGGGGACAAGTGGCCATCTCCCTACAAAGAAAAAATGGAAACATTCAAGAAATGCACTCCCATTATTAGGGGCATAAGGAAGTGGTTAGGGGACAAGTGGCCATCCCCAAGGCAACGGAGGACATCTCAAATGTCCCTCAACCATTTGTAACACAACCAGGCATCCCTTATAGAAATCACAGTATATATATATATATATTTTTTTTTAAAAGACACTAGCGCTTATTTAATGGGTTTAAAAGGGGCATGGGGGTCCCACAAAGAATCATTCTATTATTGACTATGTGCTAGAGGCTATGATAAGGTGCCATTGCCTATTGTTGAAGACCTATAGATGCCCTTCCCTATTGAAGGGAATGAAAATTTTGCCAATACAAAGAATTGAGGTATCAAGCTTACACCATAGAAGCATAAATCCTCAAAAAATCGCAAAAATCCAGATTTTTAAATAATCTTCAGCCAAAATTAATTTTCCCCCAAAAGTCCCAATTTAATATGCTGTAATTAAGTTTTACGCTGTAATTAATTTAATCTTGAGAATGGAGCGAAAAAATTCTTGTTATATATATAAGTTTATGCAATGGCTATTAAATTAATAATCATGGATATAAAACTAAGGCCACCGATCAAATGTGAAATTAATAGAAAGGCCTTGAAATAAAAAAAAAACATAAATATAAGAGTGTCTTCAGAAATTGAAAGGTAATTCTTCTCGTCATCGCTCTTCCGAATATCTGGTGGAAACGGCCAAGAAGAAGAAGCTAGGCAGCCATGGCTTTGTAATCTTGGCGGGAGGTTTCTTTTGGGGGAAAAACTCTTTTTAGGAAGAAGACCATTAACCTTGGGCTCTCTCGCCTTTCACCCTTGCAAGCGCAAGGTTCTCATGTTTCTTTTCCTTGGGGAAAGTGACATTCTTGTTATTGCAAAACATTAAGCTGGTCTTACTCCCTTTTGGTTTATTCATCTGCCCCTATACATAATTCCTCAATCAAATTATTGGGAAATTCTCACGGTAATTGCATTCTTTAGTTCTGAATTCACTTCATTTACTTTCGCCTCTTCTTCATACTCGTTGGCATCTTCTTCCGTTGTCAATTTTTTGAATATCATCTGTGGGAGCTATGCATGGTTGAGTCTGATAGATGACCCACTTACATTTTCTCGAGAAGAGGTGATTCCAGTTCTTGAGTTCACATCTTTATCTCTCTTGTTGTTATTATATTCAAATCTTCTAGTCTAAAGTATTCTCATAGTTGTGTGTGAGCCGTCTTCATTTCTTTCGGGTCAGAGACTTTAGCTGAACAGACTCGTCAAGAGAAAATATTTGATTTAATACCTATTTCTGAGCTTTAAAGGAGAAGGAATTGGGTCGGGTGGTTCAGATTCCTTGTTCCGGCAGTATTAGATTAATATCTGGATAGTTGCCTCCACCTTTTTCTTGGGCAGATGGGACTCCTGTGATCTCTTCCTTCGATTACATCTTAGAAGAATGGAATCAAAAATTCCTTCGAGTTTCTGATCGGCAATTTCAGGCATGATAAGTCTCCTTGCTTTGATAAAGTTTACATTAAAGAATTCTTAATTTCCTTTCTTTTAAAGTCTTTGAATAGGACTGAAGTCAGGGAACTCTTGTAAAGGAATCATATCATATTTATTTGCTAAATCTTGAGTTTTAATTTACTCAGTCACCTTTATAATAAATTCGAATGCCGAACAAGTTATTATTTTTATCACCTCTGTTAAACTGACCTGACTATACTGAAAAATCTCTCTTTCCTCTGTTCTAACACCTTGAATTTGAATAGTGTCTTTTCCTCATTGATGTATCAATCACTCTTTTTATTGGTATAAGTTTTATGGTTAGGATTTAACCCTGAGCTAAGACGTGTTGATAATCAAACTGGACCTCGGGAATTAGACCTTGAACTAAGAATAACTTGAGCGGATAATAGATTAGGAGTTTCTTCCTTGTGTAAGAAAATACAACTTAGGATTTCTTGGAAGGAAATATTATTTTGAGTCTTTTATTCTCCTTCTCATCTCTGTAATATTATTAACCTCCGGGCAGGGTTACTTCTTTCGTATGTGCTTGAATTGCCTGAAAACTATACTGTTATCGAGTATTTTAAAGGGATTGTCATAATCTATTCTTTCCTTTGAATCTGAACAGATTGTATCTTAAACTAAATGAGTGTTATAAATTGAGTCTTGGAAATATAAAACCCCATGGTTAAGATTTATCCTCGAACTAAGAGAAAAATGATAACCATACCAGATGATGTAAGATTAAACCCTGATCTAAGTATTAACATGTCAAGCAAGGGTGAGAAAGCTGACGGCACAGGAGTGCCAGAGATGTCGGCACAAAAGTGCCAGAGACATCGGCACAGGAGTGCCAATAATATCAAAATCCTTGGCCAAGGTATGATGCCAGTTAGGCAAATGTCAGCTATCATGATCCAGATATACTTCTGGTCAGAATGATCCTTCTAGTTAGGGGGTACCTACAGAGGAGGGATCGACTAGTGGTATAGGACCATGACACCAGGCTCAGAGACATGATGATAATTTGATCCATGTTGATTACCCTCGTGAAGGGCGGGTTCTTCAGTTGAAGAAACTCGGGAGACCAGTAGGTCTTGGTTGGGCGGTAAAGCCCCTGATGATAATTCTCTTTCCCTCATCGCTAAAGAAGCCAAGTATAATAACAAGATGATGATGTCAAATGTATTTCTTCCTCACTCGTAAATCCAGGTACATGCAATGCTATTTAAGCTTACTTTCATTTATGCAATGAATGATATTCTTATATGTTAAATGTACGTTGTAAGAATATGCAGTTAATTAGTTAGACAGTTACTTGTATCATTCAGCTGAAATGAAAGATCTGAAATTAGTTAATGAATAAAGAGAAGTTATTTCCTTTCCTTAGTTCATATATTGGTTAAATGGGAACCCTAGTTTGACAGTTATTTAGTTTTAATCTTTTGTGAGACGGTTGATGGAAACAGTTAGATGTTACTTTTCAGCTGAAACTGAAAACTTAGAAGTTAGTTGGAAATTTAAAATGAATAGTTGAAATGATTTGGAAACCCTAGAATGAAAACAAGTTAGTTGTTCTTCGGCTGAAACTGATAGATGGTTGAATTTTTAAAACCGTAGACTGGATAGGTTGTTACAATGTGAATCTGAATCAGATGGGTAGTGAAGAAGTTGAAGTAAACATAATTGATCAATCTTCTCATTCTAAAAATCTAAACACAGGTTCTATTGGAACGCCACAAGATAATTTCTAATGCCCTTCATCCTCTCTTCAAAAATTTGCAAAAAACCCTTTCAACCCCAAAAAACCCTTGCTGCAACTTGCCACCAATTTAAACATTAATAAAGGTAAAAATACAAGGGGCAGCAACCATTGGTTGTGTCGTATTTACACACTGATTATCATGGGAGCTATAATAGGGTTACACACCATTTATTGGGTGAGAGAGGACATGGGATCAAAGTTTGTAAAGGTATAACATTGGAACAACAGGTTGAAATAGTAAAATTGGTTGGGGAGAGCGAAGAAAAAACTACTAGTACTACTAAGAGTAAGAAATGTTCATCTAGTACATTGCAATCTATTGAAGACTATTCCAATGTAACAGTTGAAGATAGTTGTCATAGAGGAAAGAGGAAGGTCACTTCTACAACAAGTGAGAAAAATATAGTGGTAGTGTTAATGAATTTGCAAAATCTTGAGCAAGTCAATGATTTAGTGGCCAAGTTCTTTTTATGCCCATACCATTCCATTTCATTTGGCTAGGTCTCCTTATTTCAGCAGAATGTTAAGAGATACAATGGCAATTAGACCCTCTTGTGTTTCCCTAGAGAGCATAGATTGTGTAGCTCCCTACTCAACAAGCAATATTCAAAGGTGAACTTATTGATAGAGGAGATGAGACAAACAAGGATGAGAATTGGTTGTTCTATTGTCATGGGTGGGTGGACTAATATTTGACATCGGCCACTCATTAATATTAAAACTACATGTCCTACTGGTCCACACTTTCTTAGTGCTATTGATTGCTCTAGGAAATGTCAAGTCTTCAAATATTGTGCAAATTGTGACAAATTCTATTCATGTTTTTATGTTCGTTTGTTTGATGGTTGAGAGCATTTACAAACACATTTTTTGGACTCCATGCTATATACATACTTTGAATCATAGTTGGAATACTCGGCGTTTGCAAGTACTCGGCAAGCCTGAAAAACTCGGCTTGGCAAAAACTCAGAAAAAACTAGGGAAATTAAAAAATTGCTTAAACTTCACTAAAAACGCATTTTTTTTGCAAAATTCAAAGATAAGATGCATCCAATGAGTCAATAAATGAGTACATATAAGAAACAAGCAGTATTTGATTGATTTGAAAGAAAATTGGATACAAAATGGCATCCTCATGTGGAATGCTCAATGCGCTGATATGATAATAGTCTGAAACAAAATGAAAATAGCAAATTGTTTTTGTAAAACTGAAAGTAAATACTACATAAACATTAATATATTTCAGTTTTTACAAATTCACATGAATCACATCTTCCTCTTCCCATGTCTAGATCTCAGTAAGGGACCGGAAGAGGGTCTAATCGTAGGAGTCTGCTCCTGCTGTGCCTGTGGCTCAACCTCCATCCTGGATGTAGATCCTCTTGCAGCTGCTGGTGGTGGCACTGGCAATGACTCCTCCTCCTCAGGGTCATCCTCAAGGTCATCCAATGAGAATGCAAATCCACCCTCCTCCATTGCCTGTCGCTCTAAATCATAAATCTCATCCTCAGTAAATAATGGAGGCTGCTCCCCTCGCCCTGTCCAATCACTGTATGGATCTATCTCATCCAAATCAATTGGATCATCATATGATATTTCCTCTACCTTTCTTCTGCGCAATCGAAGATTATATTGCACATAAACAAGGTCATTGAGGCATTTTTGAGTGAGTTTGTTCCTCTTCTTTGTGTGGATGGCCTCAAACAAACTCCAATTGCGCTCACAATTGGACGAACTACAAGGCTGGCTCAAGACACGGAGGGCAAATTTTTGAAGATTTGGGGTTTTTCCACCCCAATTTGTCCACCAAACATCTACAAAAAAAACAAAAAAAGAGTTAGAAAATTGTAACTTGTAATTATCAATTTTTCATTTTTGTAACTTGTAAATTTCAAATTTTATACCTGGTGGCAGCCTAGATACTACTCTCTTTGCCAGGTCTGAAGAGAAGAGTGCACCCCTTTTTTCTCTATAACTCTGCAATTCATTAACAATGCAGTCTGCCTCATCAGGTGTGGATGTCATCCGCTGAATGCAAGTAGTGAGGCCCTCCATAACCTCTCCAGTAGGATCTGCATAGGTGCCTGAATGGATGAAACGGGGGTTCAAGAAGTACCCTGCTGCATGGATAGGTTGGTGGAGTTGATTGTTCCACCTCCTGTCAATAATCTCCCAAATGGGATCAAATTTGAGGTTGTCCCCCTTATAATAATTTCTAATAGCCTCCTTGGCCCTATCCATGGCCTCATAAAGATACCCCATTGGGGTTTGATCCCCATCCACCAAGCGGAGCACTCTAACCAAGGGCTCTGACACCTACAATATAAATTTAAAAATGCAAAAAAAGATTAGAGTTACAATTTAGTAATTTACAAATTTACAATGAAAGACATTAACTTTAAGAAAAATGTTCAATTTGAATTTAGATTCAAACTCAAAGTTTTGAAGTTACCTTCACAATCTCTGTTGCTCTTTGTGCAAAGAGGGGCTCAAAGACAATGTTTTGAACTCTTTCTCCTTCTGGCTTCTTCGAATAAGGTGAGTCTACCCATGCTTGACTCACAAACATTTGTTTCAAAGCCGTCAATGCACCAAGAATGCTTTGCAACGTTAAGAAAACCATTGCAAACCTTGTCACACCAGGTCTCACCAATTCTCTCCCTTTGGTGTGCTCCCTCATCAAGTTGAGAACCCAAGGGTGATTGTAGATATATTTAGTGATCCTCCTTCCATCCTCTACAATCGGTGTGACCCAATCTAATTTGCCTATGTCCTCCAAAAGAAGGTCAAGGACATGGGCAGCACATGGTGTCCAAAAAATTGTGTGGTGTTTATCTTGGAGGATTCTTCCTGCTGCCACATATGCCGCTGCATTGTCAGTTACGATTTGCACCACATTTTCAAGCCCAACCTCCATGCACACTTGCTCCAACATTCTAGCCAAATTTTCTGCATTTTTTACTATGCTGGAGGCATCCACGGATTTCAAGAACACCACCTCATTTTTGCAAGAAACCAAAAAATTAATGATGGTACGGTTTTTTCCATCCGTCCACCCATCAGAAAGAATAGTGCAGCCATATTTTTGCCATTCTTCTCTTTGTTCTTCTATTGCTGCCCTTGCCCTTTCAGTTGCATTAGAAAGCAACCTACAAGTACAAAGTGAAATTAAGTACACAATTTTAATTTGTAAACAAAAAAATAGTTTAAATTAATCATAAATTAAACTTAAAAAACATAAATTAAAGAATATAAACTAACCTCCCACTCAAGTCTTTGCGTGAAGGTGCCTTGTAGCCTTTCCCTGCAACTGTCAATGCGGTCACCAAATTTTGCCAGTAAGGTGAGCTTGCCACATTGAAAGGGATGTTGTTGAAGTACCAAAAATCGGCACAAGCAACATCTACATGCTCATGCACCTCCTTATTCCACCCAGTTGCCTCTAAAGAAGGTTGTGCACCAGGTGTGTTTCTAGGCACAAAAAAATCACCAATGCGTGAACCCGTGGCTGTAGGTGTTGATCCTAACCCTGGTACTCTACTAGAGGTAGTCGAAGGGATGGAGGTGGTGGTGGGTTGCAGCGATTGCCTTCGCACACGTGGACCACGAAGAGAGCCCACTATGCCAGCTGCTACATCATCATCATCTGACAGTGACTCAAGGTTGACTGCACTTGCAACACCTTGAGAAGAAGCTATGGCAGCTTGCATTGCCGCTTTTGCCTTCGCTCTTTGCACCTTTTTTTCTTCTGCAGCGGAAAGTATTGCATTCATTTGTCTTTTTATTTCCTCATTGGTGTTTATGCAAGCCTTAGCATCACGTCTAGGGATGCCTGCAAGGTGGTATTTGAGGCGATTGATGCCTCCACAGTATACATTTTTACACTTAATGCAATACACTTGATCCAGGTTCTGGTCCTTCATATGCATATTTCCAAGCAGGATCTCTAGCTCCTGCTGGACGAGTGCCTACATATTCCCCACTCCCAGGCACGGATGGGGCTGAGGTAGGGGTAGAAGCGGATTCAAAAGCCATTATCAATTAACCTACACACACAAAAGTGAAAGCACAACTTGTTAGTTTTTTGATAGAAAATTTTAAAACAAGCTAAATTAGATTAAATCAATATAGATTACTTTAAATTAGTAAAATCTAAACTAATCTAAAATTCTAAACATTTTCATCAAAAAAATTGGATTAAAAAAAGAAATTAATAAACTAGAGTTACAAAAAAATGTAAAAATCAGAAAATTACTTTAAATTAGTAACAAATTAAAGCTAATATATGATTTTAAACATGTTTTCAACAAACAAGAAGAATCAAAATAAAAAAACAAACTAGGGTTTGAAGAAAATTTCAAAAAAATGAAAAATCAGCAAAATATGAGAAAAAATAAAAAAAGCATAGTTGGAAAACTCGCCCCAAGGAAAAACTCGCCAAGGGAAAAATTGGAGAGTTTTTAAAAACTCGCCAAAAACTCGAAAAAAACTCGGCAAAAAAACTCGGGAAATGAAAAAATTGCTTAATTTTCATTAAAAACACATTTTTTTTGCAAAATTCAATGACAAGATGAATCCAATGAATCCATAAATGAGTACAAAAGTGTTTTCTATTAATTTTGATTGACTTTAATGTAAATTAATTACAAAATCGCATTCTCATGCGGAATCCGGATGGCTAAAAGCCTGAAAGTCTGATACATGAAAACAGTAAAACTAGAACTAGAAGCAAATACTAAAGTTCTAAACAACAACTAAATACAACATGCTAGGCTTTCCTCTTCCCTAGTCTAGCAACAGCTAGGGAAGAAGAGGTGGGTCCTCTAGCCCTGCCACGTGTGCGTGGTGCTAGTGGTGGTGGCTGCGGTGCTACTGCTGCTGGCTCTGGCTCTGGCTCTGGCTCTGGCTGGATCTCATCCAACCCTACATCTCCAACTCCTGATGCACCCACATCCTCCATTGCCTCTCTCTCAAAGTCAAGGATTTCATCTGCACTAAACAATGGAGGCTGCTCCTCTCGCCCTGTCCAATCACTATAAGGATCTATCTCATCTAAGTCAATAGGATCCTGTGATTTTTCTTCAACTCTCTTTATGCGCAACCGAAGGTTGTATTGCACAAAGACCAAGTCATTGAGGCGCTTTTGTGTTAACTTGTTCCTCTTTTTCGTGTGAATGGACTCGAACAAGCTCCAATTGCGCTCACAATTGGATGCACTACAAGGCTGACATAGAATGCGGAGGGCAATTTTTTGTAGATTTGGGGTTTTTCCACCCCAATTTTTCCACCAAACATCTGCAAAAAACAAAAACAAAATTGAAGAGTTAGAAAACAAAGTCAAAGACTCAAAAGTCAAAAGTCAAAACACATTTTATCAAATTCTAAGATGCATGTGAAATAAACTTAAAATTTAAAGACTCTGAATTTTATACCTGGTGGCAAAGTGGTTCTTCCTCTAACAGCCAACTCTGAAGAAAAGAGATTACCAGTTGCCTCCCTATATATATCCATCTCCCTGACGATGAGGTCTCTCACTGCAACCTCAGGTTCCATCCTCTGAATGCATGTTGTGAGCCCCTCCATAACCTCTCCATTAGGATCAGAGAAGCTCTCTGAGAAGAGAAAAGAAGGGTTGAGGAAGTACCCTGCTGCATGGATGGGTTGGTGGAGTTGATTGTTCCACCTCCTATCAACAATCTCCCATATGGGATCAAATTTGAGGCTGTCCCCCTTGTAATAACTTTTGATGGCCTCCTTGGCCCTATCCATGGCCTCATAAATGTATCCCATTGGGTTTTCATCCCCATCTACCAAGCGGAGGACTCTAACCAAGGGCTCCGACACCTAGATTAAAAATACAAAAAGATCAAAGTTAGAAATTTATAATGAAAGGCTTAAAGTTAAATTAAAAAACATATATTTATATTGAACTTGAGATTAAAATTAAAATCAAAGTTTGGAAGTTACCTTCACGATCTCTGTAGCTTTTTGTGCAAACAAGGGGTCGAAGACAATTGCAGAAATTCTATCTCCTTCGGCCTTCTTTGAATATGAGGAGTCATTCCATGCTTGACTCACGAACATTTGTCTTAGAGAGCCCAAAGAATCCAAAATGCTTTGCAACGTTAGGAAAATTGTTGCAAACCTTGTGGCACCCGATCTCACCAACTCCTTCCCTTGCGTATGCTCTCTCATCAAACTAAGAACCCAAGGGTGATTGTAGATATATTTTGTGATGCTCCTTGCATCATCTACAATCGGTGCCACCCAAACAAGTTTGCCTATGTCCTCCAAAAGAAGGTCAAGGCAATGAGCCGCACAAGGTGACCAAAAGAGTGATGGATGTCTACTCTCAAGCATCCTTCCAGCTGCCACATACGCTGCTGCATTATCTGTGATGACTTGCACCACATTAGCAATGCCCACCTCCATCACAACTTCTTCCAACAGCGTACACAATGTATCTGCAGTTTTTATCCTGTTGGAAGCATCCACCGACTTCCAAAACACAACTTCACCTTTGGAAGCAACCAAAAAATTAAGGATGGTGCGGTTTCTCCCATCCGTCCACCCATCAGAAAGAATTGAGCAGCCAAATTTCTTCCATTTAGTTTTTTGCTCTTCCACCACATGCATTGCCCTTTCGGTTGCATTTGTGAGCAAACTGCAAGTACAAAGTAAAATAATTAAATAAGTACAAAATTGTAAGTTTTAAACAAAAAATAGCTTGAATTCAACATAAATAATAAAGTAATTTAAATTTTAAATTAAAGAACATAAAATTTAAGTTGACTTGTCACTTACCTCCCACTCAAATCTTTGCGAGAAGGTGGCTTGAAGCCTTTTCCCGCAACTGTCAATGAAGTGACCATATTGTGCCAATAGGGACTACTCGCCACATTGAATGGTATGTTATTGAAATACCAAAAATCAGCACATGCCATTTTGGCATGTTCATGCACCTCCTTGTTCCACCCTGTAGCCTCCAATGATCCCTGTGCTCCTGGTGTGTTTCTTGGCACAAAAAAACTTTGTGGGTTGCGTGAAGATGAAGGTGGTGGTGGCATTGGCACTCTAGTCGAACTAGAGGACAAGGGGGGCCTAGCCGATGTGGCTGTGGAGGATGTGCCATGAATGCGAATCCGTGGACCATGAAGAGAGCCCACAATGCCAATAATATCTGCATCCTCATCTGACTCTATCTCCATGTGCTCGACCCCGTGCTCCTGAGTCCCATGGGCATGCGCATGTCCACTAGCACTGGCTATGGATGCTGCTATGGCTTTTTTAGCCCTCTCCCTTTGCATTTTTTTTTCCTCAGCAAGTGAAAGTAGGGCAAGCATCTCTCTTCTAATCTCTTCTTTGGGCTTCTCACAAACCTTGGAATCACGTTGAGGAATGCCTGCTAGATGGTATTTGAGGCGATTTATGCCTCCATGATATGTTTTTTTGCATTCACCGCAAACAACTGTTCCAGGCACTGGCCCTCTGACACCATATTTCCATGTAGGGTCTCTAGCCCCTGCTGGACGAGTGCCTGGAACCCATGCTGATGGTGTGCGAGGGGTGGAACTTGATGGGGCGGGGGTGGAACCTGATGCTGAGCATGAACCAGAGCCAGAAGCCATTATAGTGTGTAATCACTGTAATGTGTATTCACTGATCAATGATCAATCTACACATTCAAAAATATGTACAACATATTAGTTTTTAATACAAAAAAAATTTAAAAAACAACCTAAAATCATTAAAACTTCAAAAATCTAGAGCTAAATTTGATTTAAATTGATACAAATGTGTTTAAATGAATTATCAATTAACATTATTAACTAATCATATCATTCTACACAAAAAATGAACCTAGGTCTGAAAATTTCAAAAAATAGTGAAAAAAATGAAAAAAATCAGCAAAAATCAACAAAAAATTGTGATGAATCTTGTTTTTTGGATTCTAAATGCAAAAAAATTGTTTCTTTGTGCTCTATCATGTCTTTTTTTCAATTTGGAATGAGTATTTTGCAAGAAGAATGAAAGAAATTAATTAATCAAAAACAAAAAACAAAAACAAAAACCCTACCTGTGAATCGAATTTCCCTTCAAAATCCACACAAAATGGCGTTTGAATCCGCTCTCCTCGATGGAAAATCGTTGGAAATGATATCTCCTTGCTTGGGGGGGGTTTTTAGCTCCTCACACAAAGTATCAAGTGATTTTGAAATGAAATGAACTTATTAAAAGACGTCTTCAGCCTTTATTCCTGCGCAGGCGAGTTTTTCCTTCGGACTCGCGAGTTTTTGGCGAGTACTCGCCACTAAAAACTCGCGAGTTTTTGCAAAAACTCGAAAAAACTCGAATTTCAAGTTCTGCGAGTTAACTCTGCAAAAACTCGTTTCTGAAAAAACTCGCGAGTTTTTCAAGACTAGAGTTTCCAGTATGCAACTATGTAAAAAAGTGTCACAAATTCTTGTTTTGATGAATCTAAATCTTCTTTTCAACAATATAAATGTATTTAAATCTATTTTAAAATTCATTCATGATGTTTTTTAAACATACAATTAACAAAAATGAAGAAAAAATAAATAAAAAAGAAAGAACAAGCAAAATCAGAAAACCTACCTGGAAATCCAATTTGCCTTCGAAATCCAATGAAATTCTCCTTCAAATCTCGTCTCCTCAATGTAAAATCACTGAAAAATGGTGCAAAATGCTTTAGACTTGGTTTTTGCTCTGCCAAGAGTGAGAAAAACTCAAAAAAAGCAAGTGAAATAAGCTTTTGGCCGCCAGTAGACTCTATAGCCTGATCGCACAAGTTTTTTTTAAAAACTCGCTGACTTTTGTGAAAAAACTCACCAAAAAGTCGGTGAGTTTTTGCACAAAAGTTGGTGAGTTTTTTCTGGCGAGTACTTTCCGTGTTTACTCGTTTTCAAAAAAACTCACGAGTTTTTGGCGAGTTTTCCAACTATGCTTTGAATAATGCTTTCAAAGACTGGCAAAATAGATTGGGTGAAGATAACAATGGCCAA
The DNA here is from genome assembly GCA_007258455.2 of Sequoia sempervirens. NCBI lineage: Eukaryota > Viridiplantae > Streptophyta > Pinopsida > Cupressales > Cupressaceae > Sequoia > Sequoia sempervirens. The sequence goes on from VDFB02373657.1 coordinate 15,041, forward strand.
AGTTAGAGACATACAAATGTTTATATGTAACCATCACACTTCACTTGGATTATTCTAATCTTATTCAAAGAATGAATTCCTTAAGCCAATTGAGACTACATATGCTAGCTATTTTATTTTGCTAAAGAGGATGTTGGAGGTGCAAGATGCTATACAATCTATGGTGGTTTGTGGAGAGTGGAAAAATTGGGCTCAATCAATGACAAAAGAAGGGAAGAAGGTGAGAGAAAGGATGCTTAGTGACACTTGGGGGTCATCAAGTAAGAAAAATTTATTTAATAATTAATATCTTTTTACTTTGTTTTTTATTTTTAAATTTCAATTTACATTATTAGTAGTGTTAATGTCTTATAATTTTTAAATGTTTCTTGCAAATATATTCATTTTATCATACCACTTGTTGCGGGTATAATTAGGAATGCAAATACAAACTCTACTCGCCTTGGAGAGATTTATGAGACTTTTGATAGCATGCTTGATCAAATGAGGCAAGCAATTCGTGACAAAGATCCTAGTTTATAATTCTATGAAAGACATATCAGACCTATTGTCACAAAGAGGTGGAACACAATAACAACCCCTCTTCATATGGTTGCCTATGCTCTTAATCCCAAATCGTATGGACCTAGACCTGGCCGAATTCTTCTTTCTAAAGATAAGAGGTAATGAACAGGTTTATAAAGGCCCTTCATAAGATGTATAACAATGAGGCAATTGAACTTCAAGAGCAATGTTTCAATTTTCCGATCTTCAAAGTACTACATTTAGCAAACCTGAGGATAAGATGGATAGAGCCACTACTGCACAAAACAACCCCATTGGATGGTGGAAATTTCATGGGAAGAACACACCAAAGTTGAAACAACATGCCATTCATCTACTCTCACGAATTGCTCATTCCTATACTACAAAGAGGAGGTCCACCTATGACTTCACCCACTTGATCAAGAGGAATAGGCTTACCTCTAAACAAGCAGAAAAGCTAGGTATAATTTATAGTGCCTTGAGACTTCAAATCGACAAACTACTAAGCATAGACAAACTCCAACAGCACATTGGGATGTTGACTCTTGAAGATGTTAGGCAAATTGACAAGGAGGAGGCAGAAATGGCTAGAATGGGCAGCAATTCTAAGTTTGTATAGTGCTAGGAATTGCATTTCAGGGTTTTTTTTCAACTAGGGGTCAAGTACGATATCCTAGTTCAGCAGGAGATGAGCCATAGTAGCATCAAATTCAGCTAAGGAAAAGTAAATATCTACTTCTACTCATTGTGAAGCTATCTGGCTTCATAAGTTGCTGGAAAACCTTTTTTATTAGATACCAGAGCTAACAATAGTTTATTGTGACAATTAGAGTTGTAGCAAGCTATCTGGAAATCCACTATTTCATGATCATTCCAAGTAAATAGATATTTCTTATCATATTCTCAAAGACTAAGTTCGGAAGGAAGCAGTAATTCTTCAGCATTTTAATTCAACTGAGCAGGTTGAAAACAATTTGACAAAGTCCCTATCCACAGAAGAGTTTGAAATACTGAGATGGAAGTTGGGGCAGACAGAGAACACCTTCCTTGCAAAGAGGGAATGAACTTTTTTATGGATCTCTCAATTGGTGTTATGGCACTAAACATGACAAATCATACTCATTTTTTTGTGATTTTTTTCTCCTTCAATTGAGTGCAGATTCCATGGCTATTATTAGTGTGTAAAGCTGCTAGAGATAGGTGTTGGGTGTTGGTTTTAGGTTATTTTCAGGCACAGATTTTGTCTTTATTTTTAGGAGCTGATTTTAGGTTATTTTTGCTTTATTCTGGTCACTTTAGGCTTATTTTTAGTGGGTTTTTTGTGGTAAAGATACCTAAAAATAAAGCATTAGTTTTTGTTCACCCAAATTGGGAGGTCTATTTAGAAGTTTGGGCGTACACCTTGTAATACACAAAAACTCAGAATAATAAAATATTTTTCAGACAGCAAGTGATGTATTCTGCTCTCAATTTTTTTTCACTGTTTTTGTACTTTCAAAAGTTTGTGTGTGCAGGTTATTGCGCTCAAGGTTTCAGGTATAATTGATGTTTTATTTAGACAATTTATTTGAAACCCTAGAGTGCATAATCTGCATACCATGCGCAGAATTTTGACAGTGGGACCTGTTCAGCCCATGCTAAGCATGCCCCTATGATTGCTAAGGATGTTGACCCAGGCCAAACTCAACATATTTTTCTGACATCAGTATGATGAGTTAAGCAGGGGCCAAACTTATCAAAAAGTCCCTGTTTTGAAAGCTTGAACCTCTCATGCTAATTGTAACATTCCGGATGTTGCCCAGGGGCTGTTCCTTCATCCAATTTTATCTCTGAATTAGACTGTGTCATTCAAGCCTCTTCTTGTATTGTTTATTTGGTATTCAACTAAATATTTTGAACGTTTAGTGTATTGGGTCTGAGTGTGATAGTGATAGAACATGTATTATGAATCTGAACTGATCCATTTCAATCCATTTCAGATCTCAATTTTGTCAAACACTCTCTTACAAACCGTTTAGAAGACAATTTGCATTACATTATTTTCACATTCATGCTCTACCCCATATGCATCAATATAATGTTCCATTGATGAATCCAAGAACTAAAAGTAGCACTCGCACATTTTACATTAAATCCTGGAAGGTTAATATTCTGTACATACTTGCCTTCCTAGGAACCCATTTCCTGAATTTTAAGTATTTTCCCTCCTTCAATTAAAATGTGCAAATATTTCAACAACCTGGGTTTGGGATTACCTCACTAGTCTCTTATCTTCTAAGATAGGCACTGCTTAATTTTGTTGTCACCTCATAGTTTGATGATTACACATATGGGCCCAGCCCATTGTCACCACTCCATCAGTACAGAAAATTTCAATAAACACATGACAATGACTCATAATGAAACCAGCAGTTTCATGTCAATAAACACAATGTTCATACTTCCAGCTACAGATGAAGTTTAACACTACACACACAGATCTTCCTATGACTCTCGATGCATACTAGATGCCAAACAGAAAAGGAATGGTTAAGATAACACATAACAAAAAGTAAGCATAAACCCTAAATTTTTCTACATAGCATCAATCCTTGCCCCTAAGCAGCAAGTCAATACATGTTATACGCAACTAGGCCAATATGCTGCATGCATCATGGATGCAACTAAAGTCACACAAGGAAAATTTTATATTATGGTGCATTCTAGTGCTACAACCAGCTAGAAGGTACTTCCATGTGTGTAGCGTAATCCATTACTTTCTTGCAATGCTATAAATTATAATATTCTCCCTAAGACCCGCATTCCTCGTTTTTGAAAGTTGCCAACATGGGGTCACCTGTACAGGCCCAAACTATGCATCATGGGCAGGTATCATGCAAATAAATAATTAATGAATAATTAGTCATATGTCAATATTACAAATAGGAAAAACGAACAGGCAAGTTATTCATTTTCCAATACGTTTTTTCCACATATTACAAAAAAAAAGGTGTAGATTTTTTTTCTTACAAATGTTTTGGTACTTTATAGGCTGATTATAGCAGAAAGAGAACATAAATTTAAAGTAAGTCCAGAAAGGAATGGGATGGAGGTCAACATGACCTCAGCTTTCAAAAAAAGGTATCAGCTTACTGTATACCATAAGAAGATAATAGCTATCACATTTGCAGCCTTCAGTGTCAGGAAATGATTGCCTGCAGCCTGAATGTCTCTTTGGAACCATGTATTACAGTCTCTAGAAGTGTCTGCATCAGTAGTAGCATTAAAGTATTGTATGTCACACCCAAATCAGAACTATACAGGAATTCTTATAGTATTTCAAATTTTAATGTCTTTTGGACACTCTTATCCTCTGTGCTCTTGGATGGAAAGTGATTCACTTCCCTTTTCCCATGTCTTTCAGATGGTTGCTTTGACTATCCAATGTCCACAGAAAGTTCCTACTATTTTGTGACTTCTCTTAGTAAGCCCTTACACTGTTGTCCTTATTTTCTTTTATATTTCTTTATATCTTGCAATTTCCTTTCCGACCTCTTTTCCTCATTTAAATTTTTGTTTGTGAGTTCAAAGATATCAAATATTAATTGAGGACTGAGAAGTGTCATTTGGTTTTACTAAAGCCTGAAAAGTGGAGCTACATGGTGGTCTATGGGGTATGGTCTAACTCTCTACAAGGGAATGTTGGGTTGTTTTCTGTTTGAGCTTTCTACATGATTAATGGTGGAATTAAAATCCTTTAGAGAACAGTGGCATTGTACTAACAATACTGTGTTGGATGTGATGGATACAACATGAATGGAGCTATCAGTTAGCTACTAAAATCTCCACAAGGAGCCAATCATGAATGTCAAATGGTACTCAATGCTTATTGCCATGAATGTCTCATGGTAGCTTTGCTCTAATCCTTACCCAGAAAATTCAACGAGAATAATTGTTCATCATTTCCCCTATAGCAATTAAGTACAATTGCAATTAATGATAACTACATGGATACAAAATTGTTGTCTCCATTTGATATCTAGATAAGAGGAACGTGAAGCATAGCAAATCAGTTGCCTCAAGATCAAAATGACTAATCATCTTCCTTGTTCTTGAATAAATTTAGTGAATTGACTTTACTAGGAACATTGGTGAACATTTTTCTTTCTCCACAAAGGCACAAAATGACAAGAAAACATTAAACAATGAGATTTGATGCTTCAAAGCCCCATACAGATATACTAATCAGTCCCAGTTCCTATATAGCAAAAGAAAATTTTACTTAAATGATATCAGAAGAAATCTAAACTATTACTTAGAGATACACAGAAAAGAACCCATTCATTTTCAATTGTTCTACATTAACAATGTACATTTTCATCATCAACAGCAACTTGAGGGAAACAAATCTAACTTCTCAAGCATGTATTTATTGACCAGTTGCAATATCACATCATACTGATACAGATAATAAATTTTCTTGTTTAGAGATTTAATCTTAGCTTGCTTTCTAACTTTCAACACCCTACTTTCTGACCAAAACATCCTATCTCCTCAACTAATAAGCATGAGATTATGCTACAGGATTGAAGTTAAACTTAACCCAAAAGAAATTTCAAAAGTTGTGTGTGTTCTTTTTCCTTCTTCATGCACCTTGGTGGCATTTATTCACAGATCAATAAATTTAAAGTAAATTCATCCTTTATGTCTTACACTAGTGTTGGAGGGAAATGTGTCTCCGACCCCCCTGGAACATGTCTTGGTGACTCGGATGTGTTTCCCATACCAGAAACATGTGCGGAGGCATCCCTGCTTGCAAGAAACGTCATGCCTGTGTTTCCTTAAGTATGCAATTAAAAAAATAAAAATAAAAAACTGATGTCATGTGCTAGAAAATCGAAAAAGTAAAAAAACGAATTGAAAACCCTTAAACGGCATGTACAATGTCATTTTGCAGCCTTCTAAGCAGAGTCGCAGACTTGATTTGCATTTACACTTTGGACACTGCACAAGAGCAAACGTGATTTTAGATTTTATCATCAAATCACCAGTTTGGATGCCACACAGAAGTAGACGTGGGACAAGATTTCAATATTTCTTTGTGTGACTAGCAACCAAGCAAGCAGGTTGACCTAGGTAGGTTCGAATAGACTTGACCTAGGATAAAAACTATTGTGTTGTTCAGGGTCATGTAGCAATGAATAGACTTTATTTCTTCTAAAACTTGTGTTCACCTTCCTTGTGATGTGCACTTATCAATTTGATAGCAAATTTTGACTTTGTAAAACATGTTTGCCTTTAATGGGGTGTGTGCTCATGCACTACACTACAAACTTTTGTGAACTTCAAAACATGTTTCACTACATAATGGTGTGCTCCATTATATGCAGTTGCAAATTTTAGTTACAACTTCTTGTTGATACGTATTTAGGTGCACACCCCTTCATTGAGGAACATAGTTTCATGCTTTAATGAATTTTCACAACTTCTTTGTCATTTAAAGTTTTTAAACTCCGAAAATGCATTTTAATATTTTAAAGCCTCATTTAAAAGACCAATCCATCTCAGAATAAAATATGAATATTAGTCATCAAACTCAATAATTTTAAGATATCTTTTGATTTAAATTTTAAAATTTTAAAATTAAAAAAAATGAAATTTATTGTCAAACTATCAATCTTGTTTTTAAATTTATTTATTTTTTTCCATTTAGAATGTCAGGTGAGGGAAAACAAGGATTGTACCCATTGTAGAATTATTTTGATAGTGTTCCAAGGCCGAAGGGGTTAGTGGAACAGCCACCATCACATGTAAGCTTTGTGAAACATCATGGAAAGGTACTTGCGTGAGGGTAAGGGCTCATATCCTTCGCATGCCGAGAAAAGGTGTTGATCCTTATCTTGAGGTAGAGCAATATGACATTAAGGATCAAGATAGGGCTGATGGGAAAGTGTATAATTTGAGCTCTCATGCTTCAATGACAGGGGTGACTATTGCAACTCAAAATCAAAATAGAGAGTCAAAGGTGGATGTATCTTCTAGAGATGTTCATGTCAGAACAAAAGATGTAGCAATAGAATATTCTCACAAGAGACCACACATTGACAGCTCAAACCCCATTGGAAGATTATTTAATGTGCAAGGTTAAGAAGCAATTGATGCAGCAATTACACGCTTCTTTTATGCAAATGGAATACCATTTAATGTTGCTTGATCACCCTTCTACAAGGAGATGGTCCAAGCTATCAATAATGGACCACCTAGGTATAAACCACTTGGGTATGAAAAGCTTCACACTACTCTAATTGATAAAGAAAAAAATCGATTAGAGCAAAAACCACACCAATAAAAAAAGTGTGGTCTACAGAAGGATATAGTATTGTGATGGATGGGTGGGCAGATGCTAGATATCATCGACTACTTAATATCATGGTTGTTAATTTTAGGACCAGAATTGAATTAAGCAGAAATAAAACAAATATAAACAATAGAACATAGCATATACCCTAGGAAAACCCTCCTTCTTGAGGGAGAAAAAAAATCCAGCAACAATATATCACTTATATATTGAATAAAATAGCAGCAATATGCTTTACAATTTGGCCAACCTCTAGGCCGATCTGATGAAATAATTGTAGCACCTCTCTAGATGCAAGTATATAAGCAATAATGAAACTTCGATCTTCTTGAAGCAACTATCGATCTGTTGTATGATCACGAACTGCTGGAAGTAATGCAAACTTGTCTTGATAAGATATTATTAATGATCTAAGAATGAGCATTGTCTTCTTTATATACAAGGTGATATCACTTCTCTCAAGCAAGACCACTTTTCATAAGAAGTCGGCCTCTTCCATGAAACAAAACGTCTCTTTATTCAATGTGACTCTTGGTTTAGTCGACCTCCATAAAATAAAATATAAATTATTATTTTGAAATGAGGCGCCACTTCCCCTGGATCAGCCTGTAGCAACAGGCCCATATCCAGTAATTTCACAGATTGGGATTTTGTAGTTTAGTTGTCACCTGGTGCGTTTTGTGTGTTCTTTTGGACATTTTTTTTTTAAGTTTGACCATTCCAAATAATGCAGCAACAATAGGAAATATATTGCAATATTTAAAACTGACAATTGGAAATTATAATGAGGAATACAGCTGAAAATTCCAGATTTTTCCCTAGGCTTAAATATTCAATTTTTTGACAAAGTAAAGACAACCCAGATCATGAAATATAGTCTATTATTTAAATCAGACATACCCATAAAATGCAGCAATGAATTTATGTCTGCTGTAGTACAAAATGGTCTCCAAATGCCTAAGAAAATACACCCATCAACACATGAACTCGCTGCAATACAAGAATAACACTTGCAGCCTGTTTTCTTCTCCAAAACACCTCCAATAAACCTCCAACCAACAACCACAATGATCAAACTACAGTGTATGGATGAACACCAGCAAGAGGGAAATGTACAGCCAGCTAGAAAGAGTACAACCAGCACATGAAGATTTTAACACAGCAAATAATCTGAAAACTAGTTACACTTTCACTAACCCCTTTTAAATGTGCAAATGAGACTCCAAAATACAAGAAATCTCCAGCAACAACGAAGTCTCCAGCATATAATAAATCTCCAGCAATAATGCAATTCCCAGCATTTAATAAATCTTCAGCCAACAATAGAAATCTGATTTTTATATTAAAATCTTCCTGACTATATGTTTCAACAGCAAAGAAGATGCTAGCAATGAGGGATTTCGTCCCCAAAGCCCCAAGAAATCCAATCTCTAGCAGAGACTAAAAAGCAATATCAATTTCTCTCCAACCAAGCATGCCAAATGAGCTCTCAACTCCCCTTAATATAGAACTTCTTGATCTTCTAGAAAGACCCAAGAAGAGTGTTCAACAAGCTTTTAGAAGACCATTTTAATATTCCTTGATGTGACCCCTTGATATGACTCCTCGATGTGCCCCTTGATGTGACTCCTTGATGTGACCCCTTAATGTGACTCCTAATACTTTAAGTCACCTTTTGAAGATATATTAATAAAGTGACTATTAATTTATCATTAAAGTATCTCACTTTTTAACCTTTTAATATAATTATTTAATATTACCCTTTTGACTTTGCACTTTTTGCCTAGTAACGTTAAATAATTAAAATAATGATTATTCCTTAAGAGGGCCGAAAAAACGGGGACATTACACGGCCTCAAATAACTAAGTAGCAAGTCCGACTTGCTTTATTTATTTGTTTAATATTTATTATTTAAATCGGGTGAAGGATAACACCTGCCGCTATAACATCAACACTCCCTCTTAGCTAGGGAGGTATCCTTCCAGATATCCATGTCATGGAGTCTCTCAACATGACACCCACAATGGCTACACCCATTTGTGGAAAAGAGTTTATCATGGGGTCTCTCAATGTGATATCGTCATAGTCACTCAACATGACGTCCACCATGGCTACTCCCATGTGTGGAAAGAAACATGTGCACAAGTGCCCATCACGGAGTCACTCAACGTGATGTCATGGAGTCTCTCAACATGATGTCCACCATGGCTACTCCCATGTGTGGAAAAACATGAGTACAAAGGATTCATCACGGAGTCTCTCAACATGACATCCACCGTGGCTACTCCAATTGGGTGCAAAGAACCACATCTCCGTCTCAAAGATGGACAAGGGCTTTCACCTCATATTTCTCCATCTCAGAGAAATATACATTATAGCAAATAACAAAGATCACTGATGTTGAGTCTCCCTCTTAGCAAGGGCTTCATTCTCCACAACTCCAAGCTTGTCTCGAAAGTATGCAAACTTCACTTTGGAGAGAGGCTTGGTGAGAATATCAACTATCTGATCATCAGTGCAAATATACTTTAGTTGAATAGCTTTCCTCAGTACTATATCTCTGATGTAATGGTATTTGATCTCCACATGTTTTGTCCTATCATAAAACACTGGATTGACAGATAGCTTCACACAGCTTTGATTGTCACAATGAATCACAATCTGCTCCAATGTTTTCACAAACAAACCTGCAAGGATCTTTCGAAGCCACACTGCTTCTCGATCTGCTACACATGCTACAATATATTCGGCCTCTGCAATGCTTAGTGCTATAGAAGTCTACTTCCTGCTACACCAAAAAATCATGGCAGACCCCAAACTGAAGCAACATCAAAGGTGCTCTTCCTGTCAGCTACACTCCCAGCCCAACCAGAATCAGAATAGCCTTGTAACTTTAGATCTTCACTGGAAGCATACCTCAAGCCATATCCTATTGTGGCATGCAAGTATCTCAAGATATGCTTTGCTGCAACTAGATGAATTTTCCCTGGTTCACACATGAATTGACTGAGGGCACTCACTGCATAGCAAATGTCTGGTCTAGTATTGACTAGATACATCAACAATCCAATCAACTGTCTGTACATGGTGGGATCTACCAGATCGGAACTAGCTGTAGAATCACTCAACTTCTTCAAATTTGTTTCCATCAATGTAGCCATGGACTTGCAATCCATCATCCCAAATCTCTTCAAGATGTCTATGGTGTATTTTCCTTGACTTAGAATAATCTCATTGGGTCTCTGCCACACTTCCAATCCTAGAAAGTAATGCATAAGACCTAGATCTTTCATCTCAAACTCAGAGGCTAACTCCTTCTTGCATTTGACAATGAGAAATCCTGCTCCAGTAAGAAATAAATCATCAACATAAAGAACCAAGATTAAAGCCTCACCATCAACCACCTTGAAGTAAAGATTTGAATCTGCATCATTCTTGGAGAATCCCAAGCTCATCAAGTATCAATCAATCCTTTCATACCAAGCACAAGGTGCCTGCTTAAGGTCGTACAATGCCTTCTTCAATCTACATACATGAGACTCCTTCCCATGAATCACGAACCCATCTGGTTGCTCAATTTATACTTCTTCAATCACACCATTAAGGAATGCAGTCTTTACGTCCATTTGATGTAGCTTCCATCCTTTAGCTGATGCAATAGCAATAATTGTCCTAATAGATGTATATCGAACAACAAGAGCAAATGTTTCCTCATAATCTATTCCCTCTTTTTGAGAGAATCCTCTAGCCACAAATCCTGCTTTGTACTTCTCAATGCTCCCATCAGCTGCATGCTTGATCTTGAAAAGCCACTTGGAAGATACAACTGATTTCCCTTCAGGTCTAGGTAACATATCCCAAACATCATTATTGATAATAGACTGATATTCTTCTGTCATAGCATATCTCCATACCTGTTGATTTGATGCCTCCTCAACACTGGTAGGCTCAGACTCAGTGATGTGACTCATCAACACCACATAGCCTAGAAACTTTTGTGGTCTCTTGCTTTCTCTAAATGTGCCTCGAGGAGCTGCATACTTTTCTACCTCTTGCATAGTTTGTCTATCATAGAGGTCTCTTCCGACCTATAGCAATGTCCCTCGGACCATTAGTAGGTTCTATGGGATCAACTGGATCACTAGACTCTTCCGGTTCAGTAGTCTCCCTCTGAATCTTAGGAGTATGATCAAGAGAAATGTCCATATCCTGAGGTGTCTCCGGTTCTTCAATATCTATCTCCATGTAAGAACCTTTAGATCTTTGAAATGCAACCTCTTCTTTGAAAGTGACATCCCTGCTGATCTCAATTTGTTTCTGCCCTGGAATGTAGATCCTAAAGGCCTTGGAAGTCTCACTGTATCCCACAAATATTCCTTTCTTGCCTGATGGTTCTAGCTTAGATCTTTTATCTTTAGGCACATGAATATACACAAGACAACCAAAGATTCTTAAATGGCTAACCTCAGGTTTCACACCTGTGAAGGCTTCTTCAAGAGTCATATTTTCCAATATTCGATGAGGGCTTCGATTTTGAACATACATTGCGGTTTTGGAAGCTTCTACCCAAAGGAAGGTTTGTAAGTCTTGATCATGAATCATAGCTTTGGCTGCCTCAACTATGGATCTATTCTTTCTTTATGCAACTCTGTTTTGTTGAGGATTGTATGGAACACAAAACTCCCTCTTGATCCCTGCCTCAATGCAGAAATTACAGAAACCTCCAGAAGTGTACTCTCCTCCATTATGAGATCTCAAAACCTTGATCCTTTTCTCGGGCATATTTTCAACTTGAGCCTTGAATTCTTTGAATCTATTAAGTAATTCTTCGGACTCCTTAGACTTCAAAAAGTAAATCCAAGTCTTTCGAGAATAGCCATCAATGAAAATTACATAATACCAAAAACCACTCAAAGATGCCATTGACATTGGACCACATAAATCAGAATGAACAAGATCTAGAATTCCTTTTGATCTACTTTCACTACTATGAAAAGGACCCTTAGTATTCTTACACAGTGCACATCCTCTGCAAGTGCCATCGTGCTCTTGATTGAGCTTTGGTAGACCCGTAACCATCTTCTCCATGGATGGAAGAGCTCTAAAATGTAGGTGAGCAAGTCTTCTATGCCATAGCTCACTGGAACTAGTAGAATCATGCAACAATACTTGAACTAGACGAATAGAAAGTCTCTATAGACTCTCTTGAAGCACACCAATCACACGGGTTGTTTTGATGCTAGAGTTCTTTGGCCAAGCAAGAACTTTTCCCTTAGAAAATGCAACTTGATACCCTTTGTCCTCCAAAGCTGAAATTGATACAAGATTTCTCTTGATTCCTGGTACAAACAAGACATCACTCAAATGAAGAGAGATGCCAGAATCTAGATAAAGAGAGGTGGCTACAGCACCTTTCATTGAATAGCAAGCATCATCTCTGATTATCACTTGTAAGTTAGTTTCTCTTTCTACAAAGTCTGAAAGATGCTCTCGATATCCTATAATGTGTCATGAAGCACCACTATCAATCAACCATGTGCTACTATCGGTTGGAACATTGCTTGATAGGGCGGAGATGAATAGAAATCCTCCTAAGTTGTCTCTAGATTCTTTTTGAGGTGACACATCATCAACATTCGCAATAGAAGCGTATTGCTTTGGTCTTGTTATACAATCTTGAGCATAATGACCATACTTGTAACATCTGAAACACTAAATATGAGAGAGATCCTTCTTCTTCTTTGGTTCAAGAGCAGAATCTGATTTTTTGTCTCTATTCCTCTTGAAATTGCCTTTTCTCCCTTCTCCTCCTTTCCTTCTGGAAGTTTGAGCAGCAAGAACATGATTGTCTTCATTGTGAGAGCTTCATCCATTCCCCCTTGCTGCCAACCTAGATTCCTCTTGAATGCAATCAGCTTTAAGGTGATCAATCTTGGGCAAATTAGATCTTAAAGGGCTCCCAAGATTGAGGAAGACCATTTAGTGCCAACATGACTAAATCCCTATCTTCAACTATATCTCCAATGGCATATAGCTAATCTTTCAATTCAGTGATCTTCATGAAGAAGGAGATGACTGAATCTCCTTTAGCCATCTTTATATGATGGAGTTGTTGCCTCAAGGCAAGAGCTCTACTAGTGTTGTTGATCTCATACAAGCCTTGAAGAGTCTCGAACATTACTTTGGCTGTCTTCATCTTGGATATAATTGGCACAAGATGATCCTTCACAGAATAAATCAAGATCTTCCTAGCCTTAGTGCCATTCTTCTTACATTGAGTTTTCTTAGCCTCATCGGATGGCTCGGGCACATCACTCTCCACGAAATTGGGAAGATCATTTTCTTCTAATGCAATAAGAACTCTGAATTTTCAAGAGGTGAAGTTCGATGCACCATCAAGCCTATCTTCAACCTTGAGTCCGTTCACCATCTTTGAAGCTTAAATAGACTCCCTTAGATGAGAAGAAGAGAAGAAGATTTTGCTGCTTAAACAAATCTGATCTTGAACTTGCTTAAACCTGCTCTGATACCATGTTAATTTTAGGACCAGAATTGAATTAAGCAGAAATAAAACAACTATAAACAATAGAACACAGCATATACCCTGAAAAAACCCCCCTTTTTGAGGGAGAGAAAAACCCAGCAACAATATATCACTTATATATTGAATAAAATAGCAGCAATATGCTTTACAATTTGGCCAACCTCTAGGCCGATTTGATGAAATAATTGTAGCACCTCTCT
>VDFB02373658.1:0-19920 GCA_007258455.2 Sequoia sempervirens
ATGTCTTGTCAACTAGCAGTGTGTTATACCCATTTGAAATCCTCATGGTCGCCAAGACATCTCGGTCGCTGTGAAATTTTATATCTCTCTTCGCTTGGTATGTCTCGCCGACAGTTGTTCACAAGGGTGGCGTCAGGGAGAGTGGTTTGTGTTCGCTATGAGGTCTCGGCGAAAGAGGTGTCATCGGGGAGATGTCTCGCCGAAACGGGAGGAGTCTCACCGTAAGTTTTTGGGTTCAGCGTAACGTCTGGCCGAATGAAGGAAGTCTCGGCGAAAGGAGACATCATCGCTGTGAGGTCTTGCAAACTAAGCAGGGTCTCGCCGAAACAGGAGGAGCTCGGCAACAGGTCTCTGTAATGTCCCCTTTTTAGTGAAAGCACCTAATCCTTAATCTTGCATTCAAAGTGTTTCTCAAGGAGACATTAGAAACATTAGAGATTGATAAATTTAAGTAATAACATCCAACAAGATCAAAGATGATATAAATATTTGATTCTTATCAAAGGATTATCCGTTTCCTTCACTATGGGTGATTCTCCTATAATATATTTCATAAGTACATTAGGGTAGATATTAAATATCTATCAAGATCCCAAGGTTGGTATTCTATCATTCCATTTATCATTGTAGTGAATGAATAAAATCATTATTACTTATAAGATTCAATAATTGCTGCAAGTATTATTATTGGATAACCGTAAACAAAATATTATATATATAAATAATTTGTAGATGTTCTCCCTCCAGGAGGTATTTATTATTCTCAATCTATATATATATATATGTGTGTGTGTGTGTGTGTGAGTATATAGTTATCAATTACCAACATATATTTATCATCATATAAATTATATATACCGTAATATATTATATTCAACATATTTATATTTATCCTAGATATATGTATTAAACATATATCCCAAATACTAACCTTTACTAACTTCTTAATCCATTCATTAATTATCATTTATCAGTCATATATATATATATATATATATATTTATCATATATATATATACATTTATCATATAGATATTAAATATATATGTTAATTACCAACTGTTATTAAGTCCTTAATTTATCTAACAAACCCTAGCCATTGATTTCAGAATGTATTTATTTACTTTATTATTAAGCATTCATTCAATCTGACTACTTACCTTATTTATTATTTAAACTCATGAAACATTTACTTAGTTGCTGCTGTTTGTATGCAGGTATTCCTCTCCTTTATCAGCCACGATAATATCCTTAGTATATTTATCTTCTTGCTATCCTCCTCCCTTCCAGCCAGCCACGATGCTATGGATATAAATAATCAAAGATCTTTGGTAAAGAAATGTGAAGTGTCTTTGGAAAGATTCGTTGGGTTTAGAAGATATTCCAAATGTTTCTTTTATGCCTCGATATTCCCCTTTTTTTTTTGTTTCAAACTCATTTCCATTTTAAATAGCATTGTGAAGGGAGACGTGGCTTCCCATAAGTCATACCCCTTCTATCTTGGATGATTTTAGTCATGTACTAACTGCTGCTGTAAATGATTCGCAGCTTTCCAGAGATATCTTTTTAAATGCCGACGGGCCTTCTATGGCCTTTCGTGGGCTAAGAAATATTAATATATTTTTTACATAATATACTACTATTTTAATTTATATTAATATCACAATAAAATTTGTATGTCATAATTTATATTATATAATATCATTATTAATATTATATTTGTCTATATTGTTATATTTGATTATTATAATCATAATATTATTTCATGATAATTATAATTATAATATTATTTTTTTGATAACTAATATTAAATGGTTAATATATTTTAATATGTATTTTATTTATTTACTTTCTATTTGATACATTATTTGATATTTGTAATGTCACAATTTTGGGGACATAATTGAGTCTCACCGACCGGTGGGGTCTTACCGACATGGAATGATGGTCGAGGGATGTCTCCACGAAACTAAATGGCCTGGGGAGGACATTATACCCGGCTGAAGGAAAGGTCTTGCGAAAAGATGTCGCCGGTGTAAGTTTGGCCAACGGTAGATGTCTCCCGAAATGAAGTAAAGCTCTTAGCGGAAACAAAGGGGATTCGCCCCGTAATGTCACCGGCGAAAGTTTTGAAACCGATATGAGGTCGCCGACCAAGTAGAGGTCTTGCCAAGATGAAGTAGGCTTCGCCGAGAAGTTTGCCTTGGTGTAGCGTCGGGGCGAATAGGGAGATCCTGGCAAGCGAAGGGGTGCCGCCGGTATAATATTTTTGAGTTGGGGGCTCCGAACTACGATATTATCCTATGAGCCATTAAATTGCACAAGTGGAGTGCGAGATGCGCCAAAAGTTGATTTTGGGGTGATGTCTTGCCGATGACAAGTGTCTTGTTGAAGCGGAATGAGTTCGATGAGAGGTCTTCCCGACTGCAGGGGAGTCTTGCCGAAACGAAAAGGTTTGAGCTCGGGGAGAAAGGAAGGTGCAGCTATGATGTCTTTACTGCCGATGGCGATGGTCTTTACCCGATAGCGATGGATTTGATGTGGACTTTGGCAAAACCTCTTGCGAAAGTGATTGTCTGGAAACCCGAAAGATGCAGCGGTATAAATTTTGAGGATTTGCTATGATGTCACTTTGACCTCTTGCTGAATGCATTAGTCTTGCCGACAATATGCCGATAACTGCCGAAGGGCATAATCGCATCGGGGAGACACGGCTAGTGTCTCACCGACATGCGATTCTGCAGGAAGAACTTTTGACCGCCCAAAGAATCTACGTGGCACGAGTTCAACCAATCAGACGGACCATAGGTAGTTTGACTATTGTGACTATTCCTGTGAGGAGGATCAACTGAATGAAAGCAACATGGATCTGCTCTATGATCAAGGGTGATGAATCGATTCAAAGGCAGTAGTGTTGTCTCTATGGAGGCCGACTACAGGGGAAATCTGATGTTGTTTCCAGAAGGGATCAACTTGCAGAAAGATCTGGAGCGGGAATCAGGCAGAAAGGAAGAAGAAGCCGTGAGTCACAGTAACAGCTGGAATATCTACTGGCACAGGGGGCTCAGCATTAATGATAATGCTTTAAAGCATTCAAAGCGGCCCTTCAAGGAAGTTCAAGGATAGACACAGAGGCCAGAAGTAAATGCAAGTATCCCATAAGATCTAAAAGCTTCTCCTGGGAGCGACTCTTCACCGACATGGACACGGGACGCCCGTTTAATACGGCATTAACTTCATTAAAAGATCTAGGGGCAGATCTTTTCTGGAGGGGATATTTTTGTAAGCCCTAGGGCAGGGGCCAACATCTTTTGTATATATGGCATTTTTGCCTCTTTGTAAAGGGGTTCTCCTTATGCTTTTCGAAAGTTTGTGACTTTTGCAGTCCTTTCTCAGATTAGCAAACTTCTGTAACTCATTTTGGAGCATAGTATACAGAGTTTACCTTGGTCACTGTTGATGATTCAAAGTTACCGTCTTGTTCTCGCAAAGTGTTGTGCATTTCAGGTTAATGATCAAGTTTTTTTTGTGAATTTCTTCTATTCCTTTATAACTTTATCCTTTGTTTTCATGCCTTCCTTTGCAAAAGTATCATTAGACAAATCACAAACTGTGTTTACATAATCACATATGGATTCTAGTCTGTGAAAAATCTTTTCCTCTCTTAAAAAAGTGTGTGAATCAAACCTGTTTGTGATACATTAATGCAAAGCTTACAGAGTTTGATGGGTAATTTTGTGTTCATTGTCAATTTTCAAGTGTAAATCAAGTATTTTGTTGCTCTTATCAGTTCGGTGTATCACCATAGAGTTTAGTTTTATTTTTATGCATTCCTTCTCCCTTTTCCTTTACAGAATCAGTAGTTTAGGTGATACCAAAGGAAGTTGGCCTTCTCCGGAGGCTAACCTCTGTCTACAAGTGACCCACAGCTTTAGAGGTCTTCCCATGTTACACTGAGGTGTTGATCATCAGGTTCAAGAAGGGTGCAAATCTCAGTAGATAACAATTACAACTGCAAGAAGACAATGAATCTAAGACATCTCATTCACTTGAAGAAGCTGAAAAAGTAATTATTAACTTGAAGGTTCAGATCGAAGAGGCAAAGAGGATTGAGGAAGAAATTAGAAATCAACTAAGGATTAAAGAAGAGAATGTAGAGAGACTTGAAGCTGAAATAGTTTCACTCAAAAATTTAGACAAATCATTGACACTATTGAATCATTAGAAGTTAAATCAGAAAAGTTCTATGTCTTCAAACAAAATTATTTGTTCACAGAAAGCTTTAACTGATAAGAGTGGAGTTGGATTTGAAGAAGGTCAATGTTCCAAGCCTGCAAAAGAAGAACAGCAAAAGAGTTGCTCTAATTGCTCAAAAGATTCACATTCAAAAATCAGAATAACACTTTCAGAAGACGACCTATCTCAAGGCAAGATCACATGACTAGGTTTAACAATTCTTTCTTTTATGGGTATTGTTTTTGTTGCAATCGTTTTGGTCACAAGGCAGCAAACTGTAGAGTTTATGCAAGAAATGATTTCAAATTCATGAATAGGAACTCTTTTGCTTCTTTGATGAATTACAATGTTGTATGTTACAAATGTAATAATTTTGGTCATACTGCAAAGACTTTTAGAAGCAATTTTGCAAAATCTTTCAAGCAAAGTAAAAAGAAAGAGCAACAGGTGACTGAAAAAGAAGTTATTAAGAAAGTTTGGAGGAAGAAGAAAGAGGTAGAAAAAGAGTAGGGAGTGATTTCACTCCATCCTTGAGAAGGTGTTCAGACTCAGGGGGAGCTTTCATTGCTACATTTTATCAACCCCGTTTCAATTATGCAAGTCATTTCAGTTATCCAAGTTGTTCAATTTGTCATTGATGTCAAAGGGGGAGTAGTGAGTCAAGGGGAGCAGCATTGTTTCATGGAGTTATTTGTACCCAAACCAAATTTTTTGCTTCATCAAGGCATTTTGCATAAAATAGTCTAAACCTTGCTAAAATGATGTCAAAATACAATTTTTGGGCAATATCAAGCATGAGTTTGTTAATGTTTTGTCAGTCAAAGGCAGTATCCATTGATCAGAACCTGAATCAGAGACTCAGAATGAAGCATTTCACGATGGAGGAGCATTTCACGACGACAATTATACTTTTGAATGGTCATTTCAGTGGCTAAAATCAAGATTTCAGTGGTCAATTTTTGAAGATTTTTCAAGGAAAAGCAGAATTGCGCCCCTGTAGCCTAGGGGCGCCCTTCTTTTTGAAGGCCTAAATTTTGTGGTAAATGCTCATGAATATAGTCAATCTCTTCAAAATTAGTCTGCCTATCCAATGAGTTATCTTGCGAGGTTATCTGAGACTCGTAACTCCGGTAACTGGCGACAGAAGTTGAAGATTCCAGTTCGCGGGTTTTGCGAGAAGCTTGTCCTTTCCAGCACTGCGCACCTATAGCTCAAGAGCACCTCTTTAAAGAGGTGTTAGATCTTGGTTTCACGTGGTTGATGCGGTCCAATCTCTTCGCGACTAGATGCGCATCCGGAAGCCGAGCTATCCCGAGCGTGAACATCAAGTCCCGAACTCACGGCGGTCGGCCCGTTTGAAGAAGATGAAAGCATGGAGACTTCACATCACGAGAACTTCCTTAATTGCTTTTCCGGTCTTTTGTAGCTCAGGGGTGCCCTTTAAAATGACCTTTGAGATGGCAGAGTTTGCTAACGAGGTCTTCCTGACATCAGTACTACTCTAGCCCAGCTTCGCGATGCACCAAGGTGCCTATTAATCCGACATTCTAAAAGATCATGGCAGAGATCCTACCAGGCACGTAATTTCACGGGCGGACTGGCATAAAATATTCATTGTATTTTTGTAGGCCAGGGGCGTGTTGATGTGTTTTTCGTGACCGCACCAACGCAGAATAAAGTCGCCAACGACTACCCTATTCTCTCTTGATCAAAGTATTCCGCATGCTAAGATTGCAAGAAAGTTCATGCGTTCAACTCCAAGGTTCTTTCAGTGCGAATAGGCTCAGTTGGCTCGATGTGATTTGCTGGTATTTCAAGGGGACTTACGGAATTGTTCAACAACAGAGAAAGGAATTCAAATGCTCAAAAGATTTGTCAATAAAGTTCTTGTTTGAGAAGGTACTGAATGTAAATAGTGTAGGGTTAAGAAGGCTCTAATTTACTCTAAGGTGTGGGACATGGCGATCAATTCTCATGAGCTTCAACCAAGCTCTGCTTTGCCTCGCTTCAGATAGCCTCCACAGAACCAGTGCAATCTTCAAAGGAGTAGCTCAAGGTGTTCGAGATCACAACTTAGCATGAAAATACCATCACAACGGCATATAAGCATATAAATCATGATCGAGAGTTAAATTTACCACGTATTCCAGTTGACAGCCACACAAGGCGCATTCACCATCAGTGAACACACTAGTGGTATGGATAGACGAAGTTTGCTCAAATTGAAGACCACATTCCACAATTACTATCTACTGCTTGCATGAAATGAAACTTATTCTACTTTAAGTCACTACTCGAATCAGAAGGATGAAGAAACCTTGCTAGCTACTCACAACAAAAGGCGAAATTCATCATCAATGAAAATTCTTTTTATTGGGAGAGTGTTCACAACAATTTCTTACAAAGTTTTAAGGAAAAACTTTCCTTCTTCTTCAACTACTCTATCAATCTATACTAAGCTACTTCTAATTTGTCTCTCTATTCTAACTTCTACTCTAATTCTACTAGGGTACAAATGAGGGGGACTCCCCCTTTTATAGACGGCCAAGTCCAACGGACGGCTCAGATTACAATCGACTGGATGGCCCAGATCGTGCCACATTAGCCCTAAACAAGATTCACCTAAAAGCCGCCACCAAAGGAGTGGGGTAATAAATGGGCTTGTGTAGCCGTAAATCCTTCTAGAAGATTCTAGCTTTAAAAGCCTTGGCGTTCCTGCTTGTTCTTGATCTGCTTCTTGGCGTTGTTCTTCAACTTTGGTGCTTGGGTTTCCACTTTTTTCTCCATCTTGAGTTTCGAAAACATTTCTTCATTGTTACTAAGTCTCAACACTTAGCCATTTTCTCGCGACTTTTCTTCCTTCGAGGTTGAGATGTCATCTTGGATTACTTTCTTCATCACCTTAAGTCATCACCGCTTGGTCTCGACGTTCACCCTGCAAAACAAGCAAGGAGAAGAGCATCAGAACACCTCATAATATAAACTAAACTTACTTACCTGATTTTCACGCTCTGATCTTTGAGGTTTGAGTGATCTCTTCATCTAGTAGGGTTCGTCATTTTCCTCCAGCACAACTTTTGCCTTAAATTCTTCATGCCTTAGCCAAATTTCAATCTCCTCAAGGGCGTATTAAGAGATGTACTTTAAGATCATCTTTTGAAGGCGTTAACATCAACTGCATCTTCTTCAAGAAATTTATTCCACCAACTGAAGCGTTGACAATTTTGATTTCATTCATCTCCAGCTCAAGAAGATTATCTTCACGAAGAATTTGACAAATTCACCTAAGCGGTTCCTTTCAAATTGTCGATGCGGAGGATTTTTACCTTGAAAACACGTTTCTTCTTTGCAGAAAATTTTAAAATTTCCCTTAGGAAAACTCATCCAATCACATTGCTTATAAAATGCCGTCCTAAAGGCCTTGGCTGACTGCGAGGAAGACATGGAGTAAAGCTGCTCGTAGTCTTTTGTACCGGAAGAAATTTTCTTGGAGCTTAGCCGAATCAGCTGGGTACCTGGCGAGGCGGTTCATTTAATTTTCACGAGATTTTAGTTAGCGGAAGAAATAAATTTTCATCAGAGGGTGAAAATCCATTTCTTCAACTCCAGGCGCATTTCCTTGCTCTGACTTGAAAACTTTTAATTATCCTTGCGAAGCTGACATCTTCCAACTTCTTCTCACCCATTTTTACTCATTCCTGAGAGAACTTCATTACTCCTTCAAGTTAGGCGTATTTTTCCTAAGGAAGTGAAACTTTAAATATTAATACTTAGGAAAAACATTCATCACTTTGCATAGGCGCATATGGAGGTGCTTGCCATTTGCAAACACTTAGAAAATATTTCTTGGCTTCCTTCTTATTTTGGGCACAATTCATGGGTAGAGCTTCCATTTTAATTGCCTTAGATAATTCTCCAACTTTGATAATACCCTCTTTAAGCTAGGCACATTCAACATGGCAGACTTCAATTTTCACTTACCTAGGAAAATTCACCTCCACCCCCATGACTTAGGCGTATTTAGCCCCTTGAAGTCTCATTTTCCATCGCTTGATCAAATTCACCAACTTGTTTTCATCCTTTCCCAAGGGCGCATTTGGAGGTGCTTGCTTCTAATTTTAATCTTGCCTTAGAGAAATTTTGAACTGATCCTTTTGAAGGGCGCATTTAGACCTCTCAAATTTCATTTTTTACACTTAGAAAATTTCCAACTTCTCCCCCAAGCCAAGGCGCATTTGACCACCCTCACTTTCAGTTTGAGTGCCTCAGACAAATTCTCAATCTCCTCCTTCATGGCTGGGTGCATATAGGGGTCGTTACTCCCACTTTGCTGGACTTAGTCAACTTTCAAGCTCCATCATGCTGCTGGGCGCATATGAGAGGTCAATCTTTCATTTTGCAACACTTAGAGAAATCTCAGGGCTTCCTCCAAGTCAAGGGTGCATTTAACATCCCCTACCTCCAATTTTTTACACTTAGAAAATTCTCCAAGTGCCCTTCTTTACCTAGGGCGCATTTTGATGCCAAAGCTTCAAATTTCATGAGTTAGAAAATTTCAAGGCCCTCCAACCTCCCAAGGCGCATATTGTCCCTTGAGCTTCTAGTTTCTTCATACTTAGGAGATTTCTCATGCTTTCTCCCCTCAAGGGCGCATTTAGGAGTAGACACTTCCAATTTGCAACACTTAACCATTTTCTATCACTCCAAGCAGCTAAGGCGCAAATGAGTGTAGGAGCTTTCACTTTGAGGACTTAGTGAAATTTTCATCAATTCTGTTGAGCTTGGGCGCATTTCAAGTATAGAGGAGCAAATTTTGACACTTAGAATATTTCATCAACCTCTTCTTACTTCAAGGGCACATTTGGAGACTTCTACTTCAACTTTCAAGACTTGGAAATTATTTTTTTTAGTCTCTTCAACATGCAAGGGCGCATTTTGGAGGTGCTACTTCCATTTTGTGAAACTTAGAAAATTTTCAAGTTCCTCTTCTCTTTCTAGGCGCATATGGAAGGGTGTGCTTCAAATTTTGATGACTTAAACAAATTTCAAGTGCTTAGAGAATTTCCACCAACCTTCAGCTTTTAAAGGCGTTTTTCATTGGCTGGACTTGAAAATTTATCAACTTCAGTGAATTTTATGCCATTTGTCAAATTTAGAGTGATCCATTCATGCTTGCCTTGACTTTCTATTTTTAGAAAGTTCTCCACATTTTGAATTTCAAGCTAATTTCAAGCTCCAAAAAGGCTGGATTTTGCTTTGTTTTGAATCTCGGGATGCATTTGTGCTATTGATGCCTGATATCTGTCTGTACCTGCTATTTTAGCAACTTACTAAAAATAGTAACTGCTCAGAATGTCTTCAAATCTCACGTGCTGAATGCCTGAAATGTGGTGGTCGTGGCTAGATGCTGCTTTTGCATGATTGTCTTGTGCTGCCCTTGAATTTAGGAAACCCTAATTCCTTTGTACCAACCTGCTAAAAATACTAAGTGTCCGATTTTCCATCCTCTGCAACTCCGTTTGATCTGAAATTCGCGCCATAGGGTCTTCATCACTTGCTTGACCTGTACCTGCTGATGCCTTGCGCTGACCTGCTATTTATAGCATGTTTATGGAGGTGGCTTACTATTTATAGTAACTGCTTGCTTCTGAGACTTCCACAACTCCGCTTGACTTGAAATTTGAATGACGCGCTCCTCACCACGTGACCTGCCCGTTGACTTCGGTGCCTGCTGCTGGCTTTCTATTTTTAGCCTGTTTCTGAAATGACTTACTATAAATAGTAAGTGCTCCGTTTGCCTTCAAATTTATCGGATAACCCGAGAGATCTTGATCCGCGGTGGTATCACATCGGTTTTGAAAATTCTAACTTTTATGCCTCTTTTTGGGTCAGTTTGGAAACCCTAATTTGATGCATGCATCAAAGCGTCCTCCATCTATCCTCGTTTTTGTTGCATTGTGATCGGTTAAGTGATTAAGCGAAGTCTTTGAGGCTATTGCCGAGATGTATCACAACTAAAATAGTAGGATTCTTGAAGGAGTGATTATTTACCGTTTGCATGTCATATCATCGTGAAGCTCTCAAAAACCACAAAAGAAATGTCTTGGTTTATGCAAAGAAATCTGACATGCAAACCCTAAAATAGCCTCGAAGAATTTGGATTAAAACTTCGTTATCTCACTTTGCATGTCACACCATCAGCGAAGATCTTTGAAAACCCGGAAGGAATCCTCGGGGACATGCATTGAAAAGTACTTGCATATAGATTTTGAAATGCGCTCTGGAAGCTAAAGCGCTAAAAATATTGCATTTGTGGGCAAATCAATTTTACCGAGCAGCTTGGCGTGTTAAGATCGCGATGTGGTATTAAAACTTCAAAAATCTTTGAAAATGCCGGTACTTGCTAAAGCCGTGAGTTGTCAGAATCACAGGTGAAATTTGAGCCTACTTTGAAGCGCTAACGTAATGTTAGTCCTCAAATTTCAAGTTATTCGCTGGTTTGAAGCTTCCAAGTTGGTGGAAAATTCAAAACCCTAATTTTTCAAACTTGGCCAAAAGTTCAATTCAAGCTCAAAGATGGGCACATCCCCAGAAAGACAGACAGCAGAAAAGAGAGACAACAACAAAACGACCGAAAAGCAAAGCCAAAATTAGGGGGTCCCCATTTGCAATGGGCGATGTGTGAAAAAGGTCACAACAGGACCCAAATGTAAAGTTAAATAAAAAGAAGTATTAATAGTCATTTTGAGAGAGAAATGAAATATAATATTTCAAATATTAAAAAAGACGTATAAAAAAGAAATCTTGCAAAAGAAAATTCATTTTTGGCAATTTATTTTCCAAACCCCAACTTTGAAATTTGAGCGATTGTTCATCTTTCTACCTAGGACAAAAACCCTACGTCAAGATTGGTCTCGAGGATAGAAAGCCTCCTAGCCAATTTGTGAGTGGATTCACAAGTGTGCTTAATGTTTGGAATTTGTGGAGAATTGTGCTAAGATTTAAAGATCATTTCTTGGTTTGATCAAACTCCTCTTGTGAAGTTACCTGAATATTGACAAAAAATATTTACCAACAAAATGAATTAAGAAGAGTGCATATTTTTCTGGTCCCCCCCATTCTAAGGCCATTCGTACCAATTTCCTTGCTAATCATACCATATATTAGCTGCAAAATTTAACTATACTATTTCTAGTAGTACCTAGCCATTCTAGTGTGGAAGGCAGCAATTTGGTTAACGGGGGAAGTTGTCCCTTTAATACAAGAATTTTGGAGACATTGAGGTAGCTGCAACCTTGAAGGATAACAGTAGGCAGTTTAGTGATTGAACATGGCCTATATAAGCCACAAAGCAAGGCCCTACCACTCAACATACAGGCTGTACCAGTAGGGAGTCAGCAGATTTTATTGGCAATGGCTCCAAATCAGTTTTAAGACTTCAACTCCATAATCTTTTAGATTTCAGTGCACTCTTGGATTTGGCCCAGCGTTGCACAAGGGTTAGTACATTGTTATAATAATCTGATGTAACTCTTATTTCGGTCTTGCTGATGTAATTAAAAAAATTATTCAATGTTATGCAGCGCCATGTATTGTCCATACTTTGAAGTTTATTAGAATTAGTTTTGTTATATTGGTGTGGTCATTTTGTCAAACATTTGCAAAATGTACAAATAGTTGAAACATTTCAGTGTTGGAATTTATCAAACATTTGTCAAAATACAAAAAAAATAGCTTGGCACATTAAAAGAAAGATTTTAGAACTTTATTAATTAGCCTCATAAATGTACTTGTGCATTGGTCAATCCAAAAGGCACGACCAACCACTCATACAATCCATCCTTGGTTCTAAAAGTTGTCTTCCACTCATCTCCTACACAGATTCTAATATGATGATAAATTGATAACCACTTTGTAGGTCAATCTTGCAAAAGTAGTATGCTTCACTCAAACAATCCATTATATGAACCATGCCCAACAATGGAAACCTATACTTGATAGTAATCATGATGATAGCATAGGAATTTTCACACAACCTCTATTCTTCTACCTTGTTTGTTGCAAGTGTTGTAGGTACACTGTACAACACAAGGCCTCATACTTTCTTGAATCAAACCTCTCTTCATCAGTTCTTGCACTTGTCTATTCCACTTTACACTAATATTAGGATTCATTATGTGGTGTCTTATTAGGAAAACTTGATCTTGGGATCTGTTGTGACCTTTTTCACACATCGCCCCATTGCAAATGGGGACCCCCTAATTTTTTCTTAGTTTCGAAGTTTTGGCTTGATTTTAGTTTGTTTTGTCGTTGTCTCTCTTTTCTGCCGTTTATCTTTCTGGGGATGCGCCCGCTTAAATTGAAATTTTGGCCAAGTCTGAGAATTAGGGTTTGTATTTCTCTAGTCAATCTGAAGTCAAATGAAGTGAATAGATTGAAATCTGAGACTAATGTTGATGTCAGTGTGCTTCCAACAAGCTCCCAGCTAAGTTTCATCAGTGCAGCAGCACTTCATTTTGTGGTGTGCATTCAAGTTGCTTTGGCTTTCTACAGAAGTTTAAAATAGATCACACTACATCAAAAAACACATCAAGCTACTCATCACCCAAGTTTTAGGCAGCGGACAACCTATCATTTCCCGTGGTGTGGGGCAGGAACATTTTTGGTTTATGACGCGAAGTTCTTCCAGCATGTAGGGATTGTGGGTTTTAAAACCTCATGCAATGAGAAGATGAAGAAACTTTGGGTGAAATTGAAGCTGTTTGAGGTTGCATGTGGGGTTTTGCATGTGACTGTTTTAAACGTGGTTTTAGGAGGCAGGTGGTATAGCATGCAGGCAGGGATCCTCATTTTGGTATGTTGGAGGCTAGTACAGGTTTCGTGTGGGGTTTCATGTGGGGTGGACTACTGGGACAGCCCCAAGACTAGGAGTGTGACATGCAGGCAGATGATTTAAGTTTTTGGAAAGACTTGCGTGCGGGGTGCGTTTCAAGCCATGTCAGAGCCACCGGCGAGAGTGCAGCGTGGTCCGGAGTTGGTATACATTGCGAGTCAGGTGGGTTTGGCTGGGTTGAGGGTAAAGTCCGAAAACTGGTGTATCCCACTATGATCGGCATCTTTCAAGCTACCCACCGGTAAAATTTGAGGGCAATCGGAGCACTTACTATTTATAGTAAGGCGTTCTAGAAATTGGCTAAAAATAGTAAATCAACATCAGGCGCCAGTGTGAATGGGCAAGTCATCCGATAAGGAGCACGCCATTCGAATTTCAAGTCAAACAGAGTTGTGGAGGTCTCAGAAACGAGCAGTTACTATAAATAGTAAACCACCTTCAGAAATGTGCTATAAATAGTAGGTCAGCTCGAGATGGCAGTGTGAACAGGCTAAGTAGGTCATGAGGCTCCTGTGCTTAAAATTTCAAATCAATCTAAGCTCCAGAGGAGGGAAAATCAAAGAACTTACTAAATATAGTAAGGCACAAGCAGGTAGATGAAATTTTTTCTAAGTCTGAAACTTTGTCCTCTTGCCTATGCCAAATGCGCCCACTTTAGCTGAAGGTGATTAAAAGAAAACGCAAAGTGTTGAATATCCTACAGGTACCCTTATGTAACGACCCGACATCTACGTAAATTTTTTTTTCTATCTTTTACAACTTTTAACCAAAGTAAACGAGTAAACAACAACATAACAAAATTTTTCTTTTCTTTTCGAAATAAAGTACAACATATAAATATGATTTCAAAACTTTTTCCATTTTAAATAACTTTAACTTTTCAATGAATAACAGAGTATAAGAGTATAAGAAATACATACACAGCTTTAAAAAGCTTTTGCACAAATAGAAGTAAGACGGTCCAGGTTCTTCCCTTGCAAATCTTGGTTCTTAGGTTGTCAGGCTATGGAGGAGAAATATCACTCAGGTGCTTTTCCGCCAACCACAGACTAATAATGCGGTCCCCCGCACATTCATTTCTCAATGAATGGCCCTCCGTTCGTCGAAGAGATTGGTTGAGTGACCGATTCCGTTAACCAACTGAGCATAGTGTCGTGTCCTACATTACTAGATTCTTGTGCCTTACAATCCCAACCTAGTATATGTGTTTTGGATCACTGTGAACTGACAATGTAATCATCTTCCTAAACAAAGAGGATGTAGGTACATTACATTACTATGGCCATAGTGTTTGATTCAGTAAACGACTGATAAGTCATCTATCACTACACTACTCAGGGCCGATTTGCCTTCGGGCTACCTTACTCTACGCGTAGGTCGTGTCTTTCAGTGGGTTTAGTTTACCCCAGACTACCTACCTCAAACAGTTTACTAGAAATGAGTCTTTAAGCAAGCGTTTGCTATCCTATCTCCTGTTTCCGGAATTCTTTATCCAAGGAGAAAGCTTCCTAATGTTAACCTAATAACACAAGCTAGGATTACACTTTGTTTAAACATCATTTCGTTCCTAGAATTTATTACTTATTCTACGTATTCTCCATATACAGAGATCATACAAGTTTAGAACTTCAAACATTTGCATAACCATTTATTACTACCAATCAATTAACACACACAAAATACAACCTTGTAGTGCAATGCATATAATTTCCTACTAATGCGTATAAACAAATTGAGTCCTTTCCTTTCAAAACCCCAATTTTCTACTAAATCCTTCTTAACCAGATTGAATCTCTTCTTTTCAAAATCCCATTCCCAATTTAATTTTCTCTAATTAAATTGAATATAAAGAAATGCAACAAGTTATCCCTTTAACTGTATTGATATTCCCTAATCCTTTCCCATGCATAAATGAAATTCCTTTAATCATTATGCATTAAAAGATTATTAAACAACAAGGATTACTTAAGAATGATTCATTATTTTCTGTTCAAAACAAACAGCAATTCAAAAGACATTAAAGAAGACAACTTAAAGTCTTAGTCTAATATTAAGATACATGCCTGTGTAAGCTCTTTTCCAGCAATCTTCTTTCAATAATCTTCTTTTATTGCTCCCAGCCAACAGATTCCTTACTCAGAAATTCTCCAGAATAAGAATGCTAATCTTATCTTCCAGTAATTGGTAACTGAGAACACTCAACTCTCACTAAAACACTTGAAACAGATAACTACACAGACTCACATTACTGGCTCTCCAATTTGCAGTGAATAAGCTCTCTCTTTCTCTCTAAAAAAATGTCAATGAAGAGAAAAATCTGAAGTGTATTCGAATGAAAGTTTGTGAGGTATTTATAGGTCGCAGTTAAAACAACTTCCCCATTTCTGGGCATGAATATTGACAAATTTCAATATTTACTCAGTCAAAGTGATACTTGCCATGCATCCAAACCTTTAGTCATGTTCTTTTATGATGATTCGACCCTTATACAGCCAGCAATTCGAAGAATCTTTCAACTTGAAACCAAAACGAAATCTACAGTCACGTTTTTCTGCCAGGCGTCAGAATTTTCCATGATATTTTTGCTGCGTTTTAGGTTAAGTTTCAAATCGACACAGCTCAGTTGTTTGTTGCTATTTTCTGGTTTAAAGCTTTGACATTGTCTTCTTCCATTCCCAGCTGTGCAGGGAGCTCCGCCATTTTCATGGGTAAGTTTCTCTTTAATTTTTCTATTCATTTCTTAAGTTCGACTTTTCAATTTTGCCTTTTATGAAGTATATTCCATTTTCAAATGTATTTTGAAAAATTTAAATGATTCATACGGCTATCTTCTAAACTTTCCCAATTGCAAATGTAAAATGCGAATTTTTAATTCCTTCCATAAAAAAATGCGAATTTTATTCTTTTTGAAATTGAAATTTGTTTTAATAATTTACATTTGTATGTTTTACTTATAAATGTATAATTTTAAACATTAATATTTATTTGTATATAAATGTATTTATATATAAATAAATATTAATTTTAATATTAATACATTTTATTAATAAAATGTACAAATATATATTATTATTTATATATTCTTTATGTATTGATATTTATATATATATATATATATATATATATATATATATAAATATATATATTAATAATCACCTTATTAATATACATATATGTATAAATATATATTTAAATCTTTCAAGACAATAATACTTGAATATCACTTATCAAGGTATCAGGCGGAATGTGTACGTGTAAACATGTCTACATGTACGCTATGTATATACATATGTATGCGTATATACATGTCGATACATATGTACGAGCATATCCATTTGCTTATCGTACATACGTATTGATATGTCTATACATTTAGATATGTGTATACAGTGTATATATGTATATACGTACCCATTCGACCTTTATCACATTCTTTCTATTACATTCATTCACAGGGATTCACAGTAAAGTCAGACTAACATTCAATCACATCATATAAAGCATAAGGAAGTAAATCATACTCCTAAGCCTATGGATGACTAACTTATCAGACCTGTTTCTCTATGTTCTGTTCATAATGTGTGTGTATGCTCAACTGATTAACTTTACCGGTCAAACTACCAATACCCCTCTCCCAAGTGATATTTCCCTTCTGCGTAGAGGACTGGATCTCATTCCTGCATTCACAATTATAAACTCACGGCAGTCAATTGCTCACAAAATTGGCAATACATATAAATTTCACAGGATATAGAAACATCACAAATAAATCTCATTATGTACGTTTTTCACCATGACTAACATCAAAATAATAATATAAGAATGAGATGATCAAAACTCATATTGAAAACAAGGTGATTCACATCTTTATTCATTCATGGAATTGTCTTTACAAACACATAATCCTTATTCAATTCTAATAGCCTAATAGCTATACAATTCGGGATGTAACATACTTCCCCCCTTAGGAATCATCGTCCCCGATGACTTAAGGTATTATTTCAAACACAAAAACAAATACATAGTTTTATTCACTATTCTCAAAAACTTTGAGAATTTTTGGAAACTTCCGTAGAATTTCCTCATAGTCTTCCCATGTTGCTGAATCTTCCGCGTACTGATCCCACTGAACTTTACATTGAGTGACATCTCTATTGCGCAAATGGAGTTTACGCACTTCCAGCACCTTTACGGGCTCGAGAGTTATTACTCCGGGATCCTTTACCTGTAAAGCAGTCCAATCAATAACATGACTATCTCCTGGAATGTACTTTTTAAGATAGGACACATGGAAGACATTATGCATTTTGGCAAGAGCTGGTGGTAAGGCAATTCGGTAAGCTACAGGATTGACTTCCTCAAGGACTTCAAAAGGACCTACATAACGAGGAGACAATTTGGAAGATTTTCCAAATTTAATGGAACTCTTATGAGGCTTGACTCTCAACAGTACCTTGTCACCTATAGCAAAATTTCGGGGCACTCTTTTTGCATCTGCATAACTTTTTTGTCGACTATTAGCTTCTGCTAACCTTTGCTTAATAATCTTTATCTGCTCATCCATTTCTGCCAACATTTCTGGTCCAAGACTTATTCGATCCTCAAGCTTATCCCAGCTTATCGGAGTTCGACACTTACAACCATATAGAGCTTCAAATGGAGCCATTCCTATAGCTGAATGATATGAATTATTATAAGCAAATTCGACCAAAGGTAAGTATTCTTCCCACTTATATTGCTGATCCATGCAATATACCCTAAGTAGGTCTTCTAATACTTGATTTACCCTTTCTGTTTGCCCATCCGTTTCCGGATGATATGCTGAACTTATATTTAACTGTGTCCCAAGTGCAGAGAATAAAGTTTGCCAAAATCTAGAAGTGATTCTTGCATCTCTATCAGAAATAATCTTTTCAGGAATTCCATGTAATCTGAATACTTCTTGAACAAACTTTCTTGCAATGATTGGTGCTCCATCAGTCAAATTTCCTGGTATAAAGTGTGCCACTTTTGTTAATCGATCCACTACCACTAATATTGCATTATGTCTGTTCCTAGACATAGGTAGTCCTTGAACAAAATCCATGCTGATTATTTGCCATTTCCATTCTGGTATTTCATGCGGATACAACAATCCTGCAGGATGATGATGTTCAGCTTTTACCCTTTGACATTCAAGACAACTTGCTACAAAATTAGCCGCATCTCTTTTCATTCCTTTCCAGAAATATAAAGGTTTAACATCTGCCATCATTTTCGTCACTCTAGGATGACCAGAATAAGGTGCTTCATGCACTTCCTTCCATACCAGATTTCTTAATTCTTTGTCTTCAGGCACGTACACTCTACCGTTGTACCTCAACAATCCATTGGTTTCAAATTGAAATCCTTCATACCTAGAATCTTGTGGATTTTCTTCTAGTGCTTGTTTTACTTGTAAATAGTACTCATCATTCTTACTTTTCTGAAGTACTTGCTCCTTAAAATCGGTATGAATTGCCACTATCGAAGAGATATGGCGTCTTCGACTTAGCGCATCAGCTACTCGATTTTCTTTTCCTTTAATGTAATTAATGTTGAAGTCATAATCTGCTATCAACTCCAACCATCTTCTTTGTCTACCATTAAGGTTTGGCTGAGTAAAAAGATACTTAAGACCATTATGATCAGTTTTAAGCTCAAAGGATCTTCCTAGCAAATAATGTCTCCACATTTGTAAAGCATGAACTATAGCTGCCAATTCTAAATCATGTGAAGCGTAATTTATTTCATATGGTTTAAGCTTTCTATAAGCAATCACTTTTCCATCTTGCATTAGTACTCCTCCTAATCCTTCTCCACAAGCATCTGTTATGACTATGAAGTTTCCTTCAGGATCAGGTATCTTAAGAATAGGTGCGGTAGTTAATTTCTCTGAGTAGGTCAAATGCTTTTTGACACTTCTCATTCCATTCAAATCTTTTTCCTTTCTTCTGTAGTGATGTAATAGGAAAAGCAATTTTAGAGAAATTTGCCACAAATTTTCTGTAATATCCCACCAAACCCATAAAACTTCTTACTTCAAACACATTTTTGGGTACAGGCCATTGTACTATAGCTTTAATCTTGGCCGGATCTACTGATATTCTTTCTGCTGAAATGACATGACCCAGATAATGAACCTTTTTCTGATAGAACGAACACTTAGATAGTTTCCCGTATAGTTTGTGCTCTCTTAATCTTTGTAAAACCATCTCCAGATGTTTACTATGTTCTTCTTCATTTCTAGAATAAATTAAAATATCATCTAGAAAAATCAGAACAAACTTATCCAGGTAATCTCTAAATACACTGTTCATGAGGTTCATGAATGCTGCTGGTGCATTTGTCAATCCAAAAGGTAATACAGTAAACTCATAATGTCCATACCGTGTTCTAAAAGCTGTTTTGAAGATATCCTCATCCTTAATTCTCAGCTGATGGTATCCAGATCTTAAATCTATTTTTGAAAACACTGCTGCTCCTTTCATTTGATCAAAAAGATCATCAATGCGGGGTAGAGGATACTTATTCTTAATCGTAATCTTATTAAGCATACGATAGTCTATACACAGTCTTAAAGTTCCATCCTTCTTTTTGACAAATATTATAGGTGCTCCCCATGGTGAAACACTTGGTCTTATCAATCCTTTTGACAATAACTCATCTAATTGTGCTTTCAATTCCATGAGTTTTGTAGCAGTCATTCTGTATGGTACCTTACAAATAGGTTCAATTCCAGGAATTAGATCAATAGAAAAGTCAAATACTCT